>CM038216.1:7751364-7880530 GCA_021442155.1 Cymbidium sinense
AAAAAGAAATTTACAAATGGCATATGAAGTCATAAATGTTTGCATTTGTTTAGGGTTGAGAGTGACATTTATATATTTTAGGAATAATTTTAGGTCAACTACTTGCATCATAAAATTGAAAATGCTAAGTCCAAGTGAATGGCATTTGATGAAAATATGTCACTCTTGTGCGTAGAAAATCGTTAGAGAGTAAAAGTTTATACGCCTTATCTTTATTGTGAAATCTAACACACAGTATTTAAAAGAAAAGCTCAATTTTTATGTGAAAAATCTCGAAGAGAAAAAAATCGTGAAAAAAATATATTTATTTTGGAGTGTTTTCCGATATGGGATTACATTGTATGAAGAGTTGACAATAAGAATCCCGGAATCGACAACAACAGTATAGTCGTTGAATGGGTGAAAGAAGAAGTCGTCGTGATAAAGCAATTAACCGGTAGCGGTGGTGGCGATGGCCAGCGATAATGCGAGTGGCGAGGCCGGCGATGGCGGCTGGCGAAGATGGTTGGCAACGATAATGAAACGATGAGTCCAGCGATAGTGGTTAGCGGTGGCGATGGTGGATGGCAGCAGCGAAATCAATGATAGCGGTGGCCTGAGATAGTCGGTGGTGTCGGCGATGGCGAGGTGGTGGCGGCGTGGATGCAGCTGGAGGATTTTCAAGCTTTAGAGCTCTTCTCACTCTTGCTTAGCTCCCCATGAAGAATGAAATTTATTATAGATTTGAGAGTGGCGTCTTTGTAAATACATGCAAAATCAACCACTCCCATCCTGGATGGCTCAAAATGATTCCTTTGATTATTTGATATATTTTAAGCATTTGAATACTCAGATAAAGTCAGAATTATGAGATCTTGGGCTTGTTAGATCCGTCGACGCTCGATTTATTATAAGCACTATGTTTAAGAGCCATTTAGAGATTTAATTGATATCCCAAAGTTTCCAATGATATTTTAAGTGCTTGATCTCAAACTTCAACTTAGGATCAACTTTTGACATCAAGATTCGTGCGATTAGTAGTATTTTAAGTGTCATATCGGTTCTATTTTGGATGATATTATCTCAATTATCCAAAAATACATATGCCAAATATGAGAGTAATAAATTCTTCAATGAAATTCTGGATCTATTAACTATATTTTTAGAAACATCTTTGTGGGAGCATTATGATCCGAAGCGGGTCAGTTGAGGATGTGTAATATGCATACGCACAGGTTATGGACCCATCGAGTGCTTCTGGCTTCGGAACGCATGATCGCCGTGTGAGCGCCGCGGAGCGCCATGGAGCGTCGTGCCACATCGGCCCTGGCGGGCAGGGTTGTGGAGTGCGAGAGCGGCGTCGTGGCTCGGTATTGGAGCGCGGTGGCGTGTCAGCGTCTGGGTCAGGCGACAGGCTGAGGAAGCAGCGAGCGGCATCTGCGGGGGTCCAGTCTGCGTATCGTGCCGCAGCGACGCCGATGAGGGTATTTTTTCATTTTGTCCATTTTCATCGCATTTTTTTGCGGTTTATCGGTTTTCTTTCAAATTTTACTTTTTTTCCCCTTATAAAGATCTATAAAAACCAGGGAAGACACACCTCCTCATATCTTTGGGGTGTCCCTCTTCTTAAGGAGGTCGTTTGGAGGCGATCAGGCCATATATCGTCGTTGGGTTTTCTCAAAGAGATGTCAACCGGCCCTTCAACCGGGTTTGGAAGGCGATCAAAGCCCATGATATCGTCATTGTTCAGTTTTCCCGAAGAAGCGTCGGCCGACCTCGTCGGACCAAGTTTGGAAGCGTCAAGGCCGCGGTATCGTCGTTGTTCGGTTTTCCCTCGAAGAGGCGTCAACCGGCCGTCGGCCGAGTTTGGGCAATCAAGGCGCATGATCGTCGTTGTTCATTTTCTCTTGAAAAGCGTCAACCGTCGGGATCGGGTTTGGAGGTGATCGAGGCCTGTGGTATATGTCATTGTTCCAGTTTTCTCTCGAAAGAGGCGTTAACCAGCCTCGTCAGACCGACCGGATTTGGAGGCGATTAAGACCCGTAGTTCCTACTTTTTCTTGTAAGAAATTGGATCTCTTGCAACTTTAATGGATGGTTCAACAGTTGATAATCGCCAAAATGGCGGGAAAACGTTAGTTAGGAACCATCATTCAAATGACTTAGAAAGTTTGACAGGTAATTTCGAGCATCATTAGAGGGAATAACTTCTTTTTTTCGATCTCAATGTATGTGTGCATTCTTTTGTCGATCACAAAAAATTTTATCCCAAGTCGTCTACGAGTGACATAATCGAAATGATATGCCTAAGTGAGTGAGTTGTTTCACACAAAATTTTTAATTTTTTGTCATTTCTCTCTGCTTATTTATTATGTATTTTCACAAGGTGATGGTAAAAAAACCTATAACATGATAGCATAATATATTATCCACTATTACACGATAGTTTAATGGTGTTTCACAAGAAATTTTACTTCCCTAACGAGTTGGTGGCTATTGTTACCAAAAGTCCGAGCCCGCTCACCTGCCAGATACTTTATTTTCAGATGATTCTTCGTGGACCGCGATTCGGCTCGAGTTGATTGATATCTTTAAAATATGTGGCGTAGCTTTGTCATAATTTTCATTTCGAGCTTTAGTGATCATCGTTGGTTTGACTGTCTTCTTAAGAGAGCGTGGTGTTACTTTGAACATCAAATATTTGTGTCGAATGTGCAAATTCATATGTGATGCTCGTGGACGATGTTTCTTTTGCTATAAAGAATTGGATAAAATTTTCAACACGGATCCATCTAGAAATTGGTCTAATTGATTCTTTTGTGAAAATGAGTGGGCCTCCCCGAGAGATGGGGAAGATTGAATAACCTTCCTGATCCAATGATGATCAAGAGAATGAAATCTTAACAACTCTTAATATTCTGATGCAGAGTTTACAACATGAGTTACATTAGCAAATACATTATTGAAGATAGAATGTTCAAGGTTGGCTCTGCTCTCAGATTCGCTGAGTTCTTTTGGAAGCTATAAAACCACGGTGGTAACAATGTTTCTTATTTAAAGAAAAATGTCAAGTGACTACGCCGATATCTCATGGAGAAGATGTTCGCCCCCAGTTGGCCTCTAAGAGTTTAGTTGTTTCAACTCATAATGGGAGAGTTTATTTCTCGAAGCTGCAGATTCCTGAATATGTGTTAAAACATGTATGCACTGGACGTCAATGAGTGGATGAATTAGTATCTTCCTTCCTCTTCTTTCCTTTTTTTCTTATATATATATATATTTGATTATATATATATATATATATATATATATAAGTAACTCAAACATTGGGTTGATGACTCATTGTTGCTCGAAAGTGGAATACCGAATTTGTGAAGGTGAAGTATCTACAAGACGCAGTATGAAAGATGAGTGTTAAGTCCAAAGAAGTGGTGACTGAGGATCCAACTGTATAACTCGCAATAACATGTCAACTTCTCTTTCTCTCTAGCTTCAGGAGGTGGAGCGCACCCGTGATGAGCTGATTGAGGTGAGGGCGGTGACTCGCTAGAAAGAGAAAAGACTCAAGGCACTTGCAGCGGAGAAGAAAGCTCTTGAACTGAAGAATAAGGCATTACAAGATCGTCTTTTTGAGAAGGAGCTTATAATGTCAGAAGCAGAAGAAAATGAAAATTTTTTGAAGGCAGTGAAAGATTTTAAGAACTCCTTGGCTTATCATGATATTATTGAAGATCATATCCGTGAAGCTCGTAGAATCATATTCTTGAAGTGAAAGACTTGGAGCACCAATGTTTAGATGAGGTCTTTATTCGAGAGTTTTTGAAAGGAATCCACTTAGTACATCGCAAAACTGGAGCTAGTATTGAGGATCTATCTCCCAGCCAAGCATCTGAAGACCCTTCGCCATATTCAGGAGATGAAGGAATCGAGAGTGAGTTCAAGGGAGCATCTCCAAGTGGTGAGCAGGATGTTGATATCATGTAGCATCACTTGGGGGTGCATCATTTTTTTATCTATGTATTATTTTGTATTAGAATATTGATTATTTCTTATGTCATCATGTTAGTGTCAATGAAAATTTTATTTTATTTTTTAGTGATATACTCTTGTTCTATTTTTTACTTATCCGAGTGATTGGATTATTCGATGATGCTAACTCAGATGATGGGAAGTCCACCAACCTTTTGGATTATCCTGTATTAGTCAAAACATTATTTGGCATCTTACGTATGGAAGAGACCATGGGATGTCCACCAAGGACCTTTTGACCTATCCTGGTATTAGCCAAAGCTTACTTGACTTCTTGATGGAAGAGGTCCCATCAAGTCCCGTGGGATTGATCATGCCCCGAGATACAACGTGAGCGCATTTCTCAAGTGGGAGGATTAATTGAAGGAGACTGTTCATATGCAACAAGCTTGAAAGAAAAGCTATAAACTCATTACTCTGATAAGTTCGGTGATACAATCTCAAGACGATTTTAACACGGATATGAGTTTCGAGAGGAAATGACAACAACAACAAGTCTTTATCCCACTAAGTGTGGTCAGCTACATGAAGAGGAAATGATAAGCGAATAATTATATAAGAGAATTACGATATTTTCGAGAGATTCTCGTTCCAAGTTTGAGGTAAAGTTTTTCCCTCAGATCCTTCAACTTGAATGTTCCTGGCGTTACCATAGCTATAACCACATATGGGTCATCCCAAAGAGGTGAGAGTTTATTGCATTGAGGGACTTTGCGTGCAGCTTCGAGACTTCGCAAGACCAAGTCACTAATAGATGTGGGATGAGATTTTACTCTTCGTTGAAGTGACGAGCTACCCATTGGTGATGAAGCAACCAAGTGCGTCATGTCACGAGTTTGAGAGTAGGTTCGTGTGAGTTTTTCTTCATTATCATCATGATCGAATAATTGAACTCTTGGACTTGGAACCTCGATATCTACTGGTATAATAGTTTCTGTGCCGAAACACAAGTTATATGGTGTCTCACTAGTCGGGGTGCGCAATGTAGTGCGGTAAGCCCAAAGAACATTAGAAAGCTCATCAACCCATTGCCCCCAGCCTTCTCAAGATGTATTTTTAGTCTCAAGATGTATTTTTAGTCCTTTGAGTAGCTTCAATCTGTCTGTTAGTTTTAGGATGTGCTATAACCATATGTAGCAGCTGAATGTGAAGATCTTTGCAAAAGGACGTAAAGATTTTTCCAGTAAATTGAGTTCCATTGTCAGTGATGATCTTTGCAGAAGACCGAATCGACATACTATATTTTTCAAACAAATTGTTTGCATCTCGTGATTTTAGCGAGTGGTTCGACTTCCACCCATTTAGTGAAGTAGTCGACGGCTAAAATGATAAACTTTCATTATCGTGACGCTATCGAAAAAGGTCTCATGATATCAATTCCCCATTGAGCAAAAGGCCACAAGCTTTGAAGGGATGAGAGCTCTATATGCGACGTATGAGAGAGGTTAGAGTGCAACCGATAACTTGCACATTTTTTTGTGTGAACTCAAAGCGTCTTGTTTCATGTAGGCATAGAACCCTTGCCTTATAATTTTAAGGGCTAGCGCCCTTCCTCTTAGGTGTTCTCCACATATCCCTGAGTGAACCTCTCTTAATACGTAATTGTCCTCTGAAGGTGAGAGGCATTTGAGGTGCAGTCCAGAAAGCTTCGTTTGTATAGTTCACCTCAGATAATAGTAAAGTTTGAAGCTTGTCTTGGGAGGCAGTTAAGTTGGGTCTTAGGAAGGGTTCTGTCTTATAGAAAAGGCGGATGGGATCCATCCCACGAATGTTCATTTATCTCATTAATTGCTTATTACCCACGACCAGGATCTATGAAAATATATTTCTTCAACATACTTTTTCTTAAATAGATCTCCAGTAGAAGATGTAGCAAGCTTAGCGAGAGCGTCAGCTCGAATATTCTTCTCTCACAGTATGTAAATGATTTGATGTATCTTGAAATGGGCAAGAAGAGACTTTACCAAGTGGAGATATTGTCTAGTTGAGGATAATGAGTATTAAAATTTCCCTCAACTTGAGAGGCGACAAGCTGAGAGTCAGTGTGGATTACTAAGTCTTGAAGCTTCACAATCAATGGCGAGTCTCAACCTTGCGATGAGAGCCTCATATCATATTATTAATTGCTAAAATTTTAGGCGAAGTCCATACTCTAAGGTATTGGAAAATAAGTAAGATTCCCCCGGGTATTTGCACATCTTGAGAGGGTCTGAGGCGAAATGTGATAGCTCCTCACGGGTTAGCAATGCATTCCATTATAAAGTCTGCGAGTACTTGAGACTTTATAGCAGACCGAGGTAGAAAATTTATATCAAATTCTTCCAATTCTACAGACCATTTAATTAACCTCCCGGATGCTTACGGTTTTACGTAGGATGACCCTTAAATGAGTGTAAACAAGATGTGAGCTTGAAAGTATGGGCAATTTTCCTATAAAGCCGAGTCATATATGAAGTGGATTTTATATCGAGAATTTTCGATATAGTAAATTGGTTGTTGTATCCTATTTTCTTGCAGAAATCATGAAAGAGAGGCTGAGTATAAGCATCTCTCCTTGGATAGGTAGGGGTGGATATGCTAAATACTCCTTTAGCGGATTGACATTCATCAATCCATTGAAAATTATTATTTTTAGCTCCTTTTAATATTTTAAAAATGACAAGTATATCCCGAGGCAAGAAGCGGGATAACGCAATTCATCCATTCAAAGCGTTGAACTTCCTTAATATATCTTTGAGAGCTTTGATTTTCTGGTTGGCCTCTATCCACGGTGGGTTACCATAAATCTAATAAATTTTCCCGTAACCCCAAAAGCACATTTAGTCGGGTTGAGTCGCATGTTATAATATCGAAGAAGGTTAAAATATATTTCTAAGTCAAAAATATGCTGTGATTCTTCCAAGATTTTTACTAACATGTCATCCACATATACCTCCATTGTGTGGCCTAATAGGTCTTTAAAAATCTTATTCATAAGTTGTTGATAAGTAGCACCGGCATTTTTTAACTCAAATGACATAACTTGATAACAGTATAAACTTTTATATGTTTGAAAGACTGTAGCTTCTTCATCCGTTGGGTCCTTTTTTATTTGGTTGTAATCAGAGTAAGCATCCAAAAAACTGAGTATTTGATGTCGAGATGTAGCATCAACCAATTGATCAATTCGAGGAAGAGGAAAACTATTTCGGGCAAGCCTTGTTAAGGTCGTCAATTTTATATTCTTCATGTTGTTTTCTTAACTATGACAATATTTGCTAGCCATGTAGGGTAATATACCTCTCATTATGAATCCTTCTAAGCTAATAACGAACGTGATCAGTGCAAAACTTCTTACGGATGATCGGTTTGAATAGGATCGATCTAGAGTGCATGATCACATTGGGTCGACATGTCTGGACTCCAAATGAAGATGTCTTGATTTAGCAAGAAGTTTATGTATTTTTTTTCCTGTTCGTCGAGCGAGAGATCCAACTTACGTTCATAATAGTTGGTCATCGATAATGCAAGAGCAAGTCTTGACGGGGAAGCTTTGGTACTCCTTCATCTCGAAAATTAAAATCTTTGAAGGTTCTGAAGGCTGAGCTTATCGAGGTAGCATGATTGTCTTATCTCTGTTGATTTTCCTGAGACCATCCCAGCTCCAACAGGGGTTGAAAACTTCATCTTAAGATGAGATACTGAAGTGATTGCATCGAAAATTGATTGGAGGGGCCATTCAAAGATAACGTTATATGTCAAATCTGACTTGATCACCATGAATTGGATTAAATGAGTCACTTGTCGAGAAATTCACCAATGACAAGGAAGGGTGATTGTCCCTCTACTCTGAGGCGTTATCAAACCCGTCTGAATGGTCTACTGGCGGGTTGGAGCTTTTCCTAAGCCCATGCTAAGAAATATGGAGTAAAATAAGACATCAGAACTTTCATTGTTAATCAAAATTTTTCTTAACATTATAGCATGGGTCGATCCTCTGACAAGTGGATCTTGGTGAGGAACATGGACCTTCTAAGTCAGAGTCATTAAAAGTGATGAAATGATCAATACGAGACTTCTTTAACTCTGGCTCTTCAGAGCTGGTAATGAGAACTTGATTAGATAGTATTGGTCCTCCTACGATTATTTCAATTTCTCCAATTGTTTGATGATTATTTTATTATTTCTGTGATGATTGTCTTGGTTGCCCCAGGAGGTATGTTTGTTTGATTCGCTTGATTCTTCATAAATCGACGTAGATATCCTTGTTGAATGAGCCTCGATTTCTTCTTTGAGTTGTTTACATGCCTGAATATGTCCATGACTTTGATGGAAGTTATAATATTGCTCGATTTCATTTGGTTTTATGGATGTGGTCACTTGATATTTTCTTCATCTCAAATAGCCATTGGGAGGTTGAACAGAGTTGTTGGCGTGTATTCCTTTTTTTGGTTCACGTTGATATGGGTGGAAGGAGATCACACTTGCTGCTTCTTTTGATGGGGCATTGGTCCGCATTCCCGGGCTCTTACATTTTTTCGTAGATTGTTCAAATTATTTGCGATGGGGGTAATGGCCGGTAGAGATTTGTGCTTCCACGATGAACTAAGTCAACATATGGGCGTGTCTCGCATTAGTGGCAAGGCCGAGTCCTCAAGGAAAACTCCTATTAATAGTTCGGGGTCTACCTGGGTATTTGATGAGCTTCTAAGGAGAACCTAAAATATTCCTTAAGTGAGTCACCCTCATTTTGTGAATCTTTGGAAAGATGGGAGGAATCTTTAATGATCCTCCTATTTGCAATGAGCTCTACAAAAATCTTGGCAAGTTAAGGTGCAGATGGATCCCGAGTAGAACCAAGTGCGAGCTTGCCCTTTGAGGGTAAGCGGAAAAGACGACAAAGCGGTCGTCAGAGCACATTGGATATGCATGATAGTGATCTGTAATGGTCGATGTGTTCATGTGGGGTCCCATCATAAGAATCAATGCTCGGAAGCTTGAAACCCACGAGAATAGGATGTTGAAGAATAACTTCAGCTAAAGGTGAGGATTCCTCATAGCTGCGGTGAGGGGGAAGATGATTTCTGTCTTGAAGATGAAATTTGTCTTTCATTAAGCATCATAATTCTACATGTATAACATGACGAGTGGGGTCAACAGGACGAATGTGTCAAGCTACCAACAATAATTGGTGGATTAGCAATCGGTTGAGCGTGATGGATGAGTAGAACTAGCGGTCGAGGAGATCGATCACGCCTCCAGGTGGAAGTTGTGTCAAGGAGATTAGCATTTTGACCTCCCACACTAACGATTGATCTTGGGGGAGATGTGTTTGTCGGTAGTGGCTGTTGTGTTCCTCGCAAAAAGTCGGATCATCTTTGAGACTTCCACTCTGGACATGATCTTCTAAAGAGATTCTCATCGCACCTTCAACGACAGGGTTACGCCTATCAGGGGGGAGTGAGGCAGAAGCATGGTGTCCTTGGTTCAAGGATTAGTTTCGAGAGTGACGGGAGTTGGAGCAGGAGGCTCCCTTGTTACGAGTGTTGCGCCTATTGGCCATAACGAGGGTGTTCACAGGAATTGTGATTGAATGGTTTTTTCCCCAGACGCGCCAAACCGCGTACTAGAAAACCACGGTAGAATAAAGTTTACCTTAGCTTTGTTGTGAAATCTAACACACACACATGTATTGAAAGAGTGAACAAGAAAACTCAATTTTACGGAAAATCTTGAAAAGAGGAAAAAATCACAGGCTCGCCCGAAAAAAAAGCTTCCACTATATTTATTTTGAAGTAAAAGTTTTCCGATGGGATTACAGATCTGTATATGAGAAGGGTTGACAATAAGAATCTCAGAATCAGACAACAACAACTATATAGTCACATTCAGATGGGGGTCAGCAAGTGACGATGAAGGTCGTCGTGATGATGACCGACGAGGGTGGTCGCGAGGGACCGACGAGCGATAAAGCGAGGACCGGCCGGTCGGCGGCGATGACGCGATGGTTGACAACGATGACCGGATGAGGCCGGTGAGGTTAGCGGACAACCAGCCGACGGAGATTAGGCGC
Organism: Cymbidium sinense; assembly: GCA_021442155.1. Taxonomy (NCBI): domain Eukaryota; kingdom Viridiplantae; phylum Streptophyta; class Magnoliopsida; order Asparagales; family Orchidaceae; genus Cymbidium; species Cymbidium sinense. Next base: position 7,761,425 of record CM038216.1, read on the forward strand.
AGATCGCGGTAGTGGTGATCGGCGGAGATAGTTGGCGGCGGTGACCGGCATCGGTGGTGGGCAATGAGCGGGGGTGGTCGGCGACCGTCGAGTGGCGTGATTACGCTTGGAGGATTTTCAAGCTTTAGAGCTCTCTTCTCACTCTTGCTTGGGGCTCCCCCTATATGAAGAATGAGGGGCTATATATAGATTTGAGGAGTGGCGTCTCTGTAAATACATGCAAAATCCGAACTCCCCTCCATCGACGGCTCAAAATGATTTCTTTGATCATTTGATGTATTTTAAGCATTTGAATGCTCAGATGAAGTCAGAATTATGAGATCTTGGGCTTGTTAGATCTAGCTCGTCGAGACGCTCGATTTGACTATAAACACTCCATGTTTAAGAGTCATTTAGAGATTTAATTGATATCTCAAAGTTTCTAATGATATTTTAAGTGCTTGATCTCAACCAGTTTCAACTTAGGATCAACTTGCTTTTGACATCAAGATTCGTACTTCGATTAGTGGTATTTTAAGTGTCGTATCAGTCACATAGGCTTATAATAGGCCATATGTCACATGCAAAGTAATGTGTCTCATCCATATGTATCATATAAGTTATACAATTTTAAATAGGACTCAATTTATTTCAGCAATTTCTCTCATCATAATTTTGAAAGAAATAAAAGATTTTTGTAAAGACACTAAACGATTTTGTCATTCATTAGCATGCATGAGATGATTATTGTTTCCCTGACTTGGAATGATGTTTGTTAAACATGAGATGATGTCAATGAGAATGATGTTAACTTCACTATAAATAATGCATCATAGTTATGTCAACACAACTCAAAAATAAAATCATTCATGTTAACATTGCTCAAAGGTAAGGATGGGTGGTCGTTCGTGACTTGAATTTGACCTGACCCAAATAGGTTTGACCCAAATCCGACCTGTTTATTAGATGGGTCAAAAACCTCAACCCGAATCTGACTCGACTTCAATCCAATCGACCGACACGACTCGAATGATCCATTTTGATATGTATTTTAGGTCAAAATCGAGTTAAAAATGAGTCAAATTCGGGTTCATGGGTAAAATCTGGTCAATTTCAGGTTCGCGAGTCAATTTCGAGTCAAATTCGAGTTGACGGTTCAAAATCGAGTCATTTTTTGAGTTGATGGGTCAACCCGAACCCGACTCGAAATATTGAATGGGTTAATTTATTCAAGCCAAACCTGACCCGAAAATTATTCATGTCAACTTGAACCCGAAATCTTTCGAGTTGGGTTCGTGTCGAATAAATTTTTGACACCCCTACTCAAAGGCATGATGAAACCTATCATCACTCACATATGTTGTATTTGCAATTAAGATGTGTAATCAGCCAAATATGGGCCCTCAAATTTTCTAATTTTTATTATTTTATTGATTGAGAGCCAATTCTTATTGATTATTATTATTTTTTGATGATTTAGATTTAGAAAATATTTATAATTTCAACTAGTAGTTATTATGCGGAAGATTCGTTAGAAAGGAGAATTGATATCTTAACGCGATAAAATTCTGCACAAAAAAAAAAAGTTTGAGATATTTCAAAATGCGTGAAAACTCAAAAGGAAAAGCCACAGCCCACTTAAAAAATAATTTCACCATATTGTTTCTAATTGTTATCCTTTCTCCAAAATTGAAGAAGTATAGCTTACAAGAATAAATTTTGTGATAAGCTTTGCTGAATTAGCGGCGAATGCTTTGCTTGAGGTGGTAGTCTGATGATCTAACGAAAACTAAATAAAAATGTTCAACTGTCGAGATGTGAGAGTTGGCGGTGGTGACTGGTGGCGGCGGCCGGTGGTGATCAACATTGGTGGCAGACGGCGGTGGGTCACGGTGATCCGAGATCCCCGAAGGTGTTACCGACACGCCAACGGTAGGACGGCGGTGACCGACGGGCGACGACTCCAGGTGGTCAACGGCGGTCGAGCGGTCATCGGCATGGCGACCGATGGTGGAGGCGACGGTGGTTGGCGATGATCCGACGACAGTCGGCCGGTGGCCCATTCAATTATATTTTAAGTGTTTGATCTGGACTAGTCTCGACTCAGAATTAAATTGTTATCGATATCAAGATCCGTGCTTCAACTAAGAGAATTTTTAGTGACACATCAGTAGTGTTTTCACAAGTGAAGAAGATCTTATAATTTTCTCCCTTGAAAATTTGCAATTGGATGCGTTTAAATTTTTATAGCTAAAATAACATAAAATTCTTGCTTTCATAATTTACAAAACTCATTTCTCACAAATTACAAATTTATAACCCCTTTGAGATATAATTCAAATTATCACAATTTGTCATGTGACAATTTGATAGAAAGTTGCATAAAATTTTCTTAGCCATTAGATACACATTAAAAACTCATTCATCAAATTGAATAATATCATAGCCAATTGGTGGTCAAGAAGGATTGGATAACTCTTATGTTCAATATTTGGGAAAGTTTATTTACTCAATTATAATAAAAAAATTTCTTTTCTTAAATTTCTAATTTTAGTTAAATCTTTTATTTATATTATGGAAGTTTTGACCACCTATAATTTTAGTTAAATCTTTAATATTTTTTCTCAATTTAAATTATAATTTCATGATTGATTATAAGCTTCAAATGTTAATAGTAACCAAAATGTTATATCCATCATTGTTATCTATCTCTTAGCCATGCTTCATACATTGTATTTCAATACATTTAATATATATATCATCATAAATAAAAATACAAATTTTAATATTTTTTATTTACATCCAATTAAATATCTTAGCTATTTTTAAAATATAGACATTTCAATTTTCATGTATTTAAATTACATTTATTTGTAAAACCTCTTCATGTAATTACCCATATAACATATAAAGTCCAAGGGCTAAGTAATAGAAGCCATTTGGGCCTGATTTATTCAACTTTGTGGGCCTTTGATTTATTACATAACATTGCCAACGATATGGGCTACTAAGTACATAATTAATAATTCCCTCATTAAGACCATTGATATGGGAAAACTTCAATGATTTAAAAAGCTTAATATTAATGAAAATTATTGTAATTGACTCTTGAATTTAAAAAAAAAAATCAATAGAGGGTTGGTTCCATGTCACCAATCATAAAATTTAAATTAAATTTTAAAATAAAAGCTCATTATTGTCAAATAAAATATATTTTAGCTACAAGATCCTTATAAGATTAAATTAAATTTGGGGTCAAATCAAATTTGAATATATTAAAATGAGTTGAATTAGTCATCAGTTAAATTGTTGGCATGATTTCATCTCCATGTTAGCCTTAAATTAGATCAACAGATTTAAAATTAGGTTAAAATATGAACATTTTATGTGTTTTTATATTATATATAAACAAAGATGTGTGCATGTATACATAAATATCATGAAGATTGATTTCTTTTCATAGAAATATAATTTAAAAGGGTGGCGATTGAGTTGGTTCAAAATCAATTTTGTGTTTTCTCTAAACTTAGATGATTTATGATAAACTTTTGTTGCATGTAGGAAGAATCTCACCATTATAGTAAGAGAATTTAATGTTTTAGCTTTGTACGAAGATTTCACACACAGAAAAAATAGTTTGAAAGATAGTAATATTTTTATGTAGAAAACCCAAGAAGGGAAAAATCAAGAGACTTGACCTAGTTGAAATAATTTTACTATATCAATGTTTATTATAATTATTATCTTCTCTCTAAAGTTGGAGAATATAAGCTCACAAGAGTAAATTTTTGCGAAAAATATCACTATATTAGTGACAAAGGGTTCGTTTATGGTGGTAGTCTAATGGAGACAATCTGATGATGACAGTTGAGTGATCGTCGGGCCGTGGAGATTCGATGGTGGTGGTCGGCCGCGAATGACGGCGTTCTCAGACTAATGGTGGTGGCGATCAGTGGCGAATCAACAATGGCGGTCTAGTGGCGACAATCAGTGATGAACTGATAATGTGGTTAAACGATGGTCTAATGACGGTGACCTTCAACGATTCGACAACTATCAAGTAGCGACGCCTTAAGATGGTCCGATGGCAGTCTAGCAGGGCAACCGGTAGTAAACTAGTGATGGTGACTAGGTAGTGGTTTGACAGCGATGACCGGCTATGATCTAGCGACGAGCGGGTGGTGGTGACTAGCAATGATCCTATGGTGGTATGGCAGTGACAAATGGTGGTAACCTAGTGATAATGGTGGTCCTGGCGATATAGGCGGCACCCAAGGACGACCTGGTGGCAGTGACAATCCGGTGGTGGTCTAACAATGACAATCGACATGATTTAATAATGGTGGCTGGACGGTTGTCCAGCTGTGGTGGTAAGTCTCAATCCGATAATGGTCGGACGGTGGCGACTGGCGACGGAGACCAGCGGAGATGTAACGATGGTAGCTGGATGGCAATCCGATTATGCTTCAAGATTCTTCGAGCGTTAAAGCTCTCTCTATCTCCAACTTAGTTGCCTACACGTGAAAAATGAGATGCTATTTATATATTATAATAGTGACATTCCTTAAAAATGTAAGCAAAATTTGAACCGCTCAATCAGACGGCTTAAAATAATTCTCTTGATCATGAGATGTATTTAAACATATGAATGCCCAAATATAATCAAAATTAAGAGATCTTAGCACATTTGATTTGTTTTTTGGAAGCTATTCGAGAGATCCAAATGATATCCCAAAATTTTTAATTATATTTTAAGACTTGATCTAAGTGTCGATCAAGATCATCTTTCTCGATCTTGAGGTATTTATATTGACTCTATGATGACCAAAAGAGAGTTTAAAAAAATTAAGATTTTGATTTTAGGAGATATTTAATAATACATACATCAAGATTCATGCTTGACTTGAAGATTTTTCAATGACATATCAATTTTATTTAAAAGAAAAGTTCAATTTTATTTAAAAGAAAAGATCAATTTTGTGCATTTATTTTAAAAAATAATTGATGGTGTGCTTTTTTTAATTGATCGATAATGTGATTTTAATCTTTAAAATGATCAATAGTGTATCTTTATGTTTAAAAAAGGAGATTTCAATTATTAGATATTTACATATCTAATATCTAAAACAATGTTTAATTAACATAAGAAGCAAAACATATTTTTCTCCCTAAAATTACCACTCTGTTACCCTAGCCACTCTTTCCGCCTTCTCCCCGATATCTAAAGAGATTTTCGCACTATTCAACTTCATTTGGTGAGGTTTCGGCGAGGTAACCTCGCCGAGGTCACTTGAAGGGTTTTATCTCATGCACATCTCTTCTTGGATCCTTCCTTCTTCAGCGAGTGAAGTCCCTATTCTCCTCCGACGAGGTCGATTAAAGTGCCCTATTATATACAAATGGAGAAGTGAAATGCTCTATTCTCCTACTAGGTAATGTGAACTGCCCCATCTCATATTATGAAAACTTGCTGGAACTTACATTCTTCTACGAGGTAGGGTGAATGCTATTTTTGGAGACGAAATCACATATGCGTGAACTACTCTATTATTCAATGAGGTTACCTGAAGAACTAGAAAGGATTTTCTATCCTATTTTAGAATAGTTCTTTTTGTTTCCGTTGGATATATAAGAATGAGTTATGATTTTTAATTTTTTTTCAAATTTTAGGTTTTAATTTCTGTGGTATAATAAGCATTTATATTTTTTCCTCCAAATTTCTCAAATCAGTAATCATGAAAAAAAATAAAATGAACTTAAGAAATGTAAACTTCATTATTGGCTAGATTTGTATATGAAGCTTGTAATTATAGATATTATGCTTTTATGTTGGTCCGATATTGCTATAAGAGAAGTCAAAAATTATAATAGATAAGTACAGGTAGGCACCCTTACAGTAGTTTAATTTGCAATTTTGTCTTTCTTGTTTAGATTGTGAAATATGATTTGTTAAGTTCAGTTGACAAGGAAAGTAAAGATCAAAATGAGATTACAATCGTGTTCTAAACAACCTCAAATAACACATTTAGCTTATAAACATGTGTATCTATGTTTCCTATTTATCATTCTTGAAATCTTATTTGTTTATCCTTTTCTCAATATCTATTTATTAGTTCAAAATGTTTCTAACATGCATCTATTAAAGAATTTAACATATTACATAGTATTAGAGAATAAGTTCAAGTCATTCAGCGATATCGAGAGGAAATCCTAAATGTAAAGTTTATTGTAGCTGTAACTTACGATGTGTGATTTTCACTTGTCATCAAGTTATGAATAGTAGAAGAAGTTTTTACCGATGTCCCAAAAATCGAACTGAGAGAGATTGCACTTCAAGTGGATCAATGAAACTGAGGATGCTACATTTGGTATGATTTATGTGGAAGGACTCATTCATGAGGAGTTAGCAAGAAGGATCATTGAAGAAATTAGAATCATGAAATTTCAACAGAATTGTATGCTAGCCATCTTAATAGTTATTATAATTAAGATATTCTTTTTTATGTGAAGTACTTTGAAGGATAGAAGCTTGTTTATTTTGATGTATCAAGGATATTTTGGAGTAACTTGAGTGATGAATCCTTGTAATCTCAACCTTCTTAATATAGTTTTGTATTAAAGTTTGAGTATGTATCAATAGATTATCTTTTTTTTATTTAAATATATATTTGTTCAATTGCAGCAGTTGAATGAGTTATTGAGTATCTATTTCCATTAAAGTATGTGGGATGAGTCCTTGTATAATTACTATTAAGCTCTAGAAGGTAATTTGTAGCAGTTGAAATAATTATTGAAGTATTAGGTAATTTTGTTGTGAACAAAAATATAATTATGCTGAATATTTTAACCTGAATTTATAAGAAGTCAGAAAAGCAAGTACATGGGAGCCCTTCAATTCTATTTCTTTACTGTCCAACCTTCAGTTTCATTGCAATCCTGGAACACTCGCATTATTGCCTAACCTTCAGTTTCAGCTGTATAGAAACAATATTTTTCCTTTCATTCTATGGAATAATCAAGAAAAATGACACCAATTTCTCACCAACTGAAGAAAAAAAAACTATGCTAGAATTTTCATGCCCAATTTCAACAATCAGACACTTTTTTCTTTGTTGTTCTATAACCAACTAGCCCAATCAGCATCAGATCTTTGCAATTCAAGGTCCCTCTTACAGGAAACAAACCCACATTGCTAAGAAAGATTATAAATTAAAAGACCTGCAGTCACTCATCTCTAGAGATTCTATTCTTTCGCCAAAATTGAGTCTAGTTGCCATTAGGGTTAGTTCAAACACCAGCCAATAATTTAAGATTAATTTGGATACCCTACAATCATTATCGCATCCATCATAACCAGTAAAATTGAACAATGTTAAAAGTGAAAATAAAATCATCTTAATGAGGCCTAAGCTTCATATAAACTCACATAGATGCAATGTTGTCAATCTTAATCATATAAAATCACATAAATGTGAAACATGACAATACATCATAACCTCCAAAATATTTAAAATATATATTAATATCAATGTTAATCATTTCAACACTTCTTTTGGTGTTCTGAATGAGTCAAAACAAAGTTTACATTAATTACTTCTTGATTAGCTAAGTGGTTCTTGCAAGTGCTTTGGTGGTGACCCCAAAGACCACACTAACTATATTTATGCAACTTTTTAATCTTTTTCCTATTATTCTCTATAAAGCTTTTAAGTTTTCTTTTCTTTAGCCAGCCCCTTGGTCTTAGTGTATTCAACACACTTATTTCAACACCATCACTAACTACATTCTACTTATCTTTTCCTAAGAGAGTAAATATTACCCCTTCATATGCCATTGATACCTTAATAATTAAAATAATATAATTAGTGAAATAAAATTGTTTGAAGATAATAATTATCTCAAAGTTTTGAATGTACACTGATGACATGATAATAGTTTTAAGTGTGCCACAATGGATGTTCATTGGTACTAAGAAAAATAAGCATGAATAAGGAAGTCCACTCAACTACCAAAATTACAATTAGTGCATATTTGCAATGTCAACCTCATGCCTATTAGTGTGACCTTCAACTTCTATCTTATATATGGTTGATTGACGGATAATAAAATATTATTTTATGGTTGTTATCTTTCTAATGTACTCCTCGGCAGTTGAAACTAATTCACTATGCCACTTTGATGCATTCACCCTTCTCTCTCTTTGCTCCATATCATTCATATATATTTAACTATAGGCTTTCCTCTAGCCTCCTCAATCCAACTATTAAACTAATTTGTATTATTTGTTGTAATAATTTTGATGTCTTATGAGAGTTAAAATTTGGACCACTTATAAAGCAAGCTAAGCAAATATGAGTGGATACATGGACTTAGTCAGAATAATTCCTCCACCTTGGCATCATACTCATACCTCGTGTAACAATTTGCAACTGACCACATAATATTTCGAAGCTTATGACAATCATGATGATGATAGTTCTTAGTATTCTTCTCTGTGTGTCACATATAAACTCTTTGTTTTGTATTAGGAATACACTGATCATCTCCCAAACCCTTCTCATATCTGAAATAAAAGCTAATGGTTCAATCTCACCAATAAGAGATGTAAGCAAGTTTTCTAAAAAACACATCAATGTCTTTCTAGATTTAGACTCAACTGCTACAAAGACAATAGTGAAAATACCGTTATTACATCTAGAAAACTTGCCGATAATAATACTGTGATATTTATTTTTGAAATGTGGGACATGACGCAGATCTTATGGGGTACTTATTGAAGTGATCGGGTACGATATTAAGGAATGATGTACTATCCCGAAAGATAGAAATCACCATCCTATAATGGACTTAATCACCTAATAAGGACTCTTAAGACATGATGAGTCTTCGAATATACTAGAGATCTTTCCCATACTTTATATGGAAAAATAAAGTAGGATTTATTTTAAGCCGGGTTCGTTAAGTTCCCTATGGAGGCAAGCCCCATAGTTAATTACATCTAAGGAAGAATTCTTAAGAATACTCGATTAAAGTAACTCCAAAGATTTCAAAGTTAAGATTATCAAAGATTGACGAGAAAATCAAATGTGATAGATCAAAAGAAGATTTATTGGAAGTCGAGGAGATGGGTGGGGTAGTGATACATGAAGCCTAGTGAGCATTCCAATCTATCCTATGGTTGGGCTTTATATTTTTCAAATTGAAGAGAGTTAATCGTTTGAGTTGACATTTTATTAGAATACTAAGACTTATAATCCCACAACAAAAATTTTGAAAATGCCTCAAGAGGTGGAGATTTATACTTGTCTTTTGAAGGGAAACATTTACCTCATCCTAAGCTAGGGAGCTTTGAGGGTAGAAACATGACCTAAATCTAAAGCGAAAATGGTATATGATTACCTCACAGAGAGAGAATAAATCACCAATCGCCGGATTTATTATAACATGGAGTGGATAAATAACTCCCCTACACTTTAAATTCATGTAGGAAAATCTTATACTGTTTTATATTGTTTATTTAGAGAGGGAAAGTTCTTAAACTCACCTCTAAAGAGTCAGGAGTAGATGAAACAATGACAAATCTAATACAAATTTTATCAAATTTATTTCCATTCTCTTTGACTCTTATTTTTGACATGGGTTATGAGATTTTGTATGCCTATAATATAGAACTTATAAATCAAGAGAGAAATAGGTGTTTCTTCCATCAAAGCTCGCTGTGTTAAGCCTTTCTACTCTCAAGTAGATGGAAGCCTCCTCTCAAAGAGTAAGAATATGACATGTATATTATACATTCATTCTATCCAACTGGGTTTGTTAAAAATTTATTATCTTGATTTAATTCCTAAGATTTTATGTGAGTTATGAGTTATTTTAAATTTTAATTGGGTGGAGTTAATTGGGTAGAAAAGTTAATTTTATTCTAAGAGTCTTGCATCCGAGCCACAAAGCATTCAAACATCAATCATGAAGAAACTACAGGAAAAGAATTCTTAGTCATGTAATTCCACAACATCAACAATTTTATATACTAATGTAAAAAGAATAAAAGGTCATCTGCAGTTCCTGTTCTCAGCAGACCAAAAGAGAAAAAAGATGGTGCAGAGAAATTCTACCTGACAACCCATTATAAAAAATAATACATGCTATGAGGGTTTTCTTTTTTTTCACATTCCTCCATTATCTTCCTTTTGGATATGTTCAAAGGTATCACAGCGGCACCTCGTGGACTAAGTCTTATGGCCGGTACTGCTCATCCTAATCCCCCATAACACTAATCCCTAATTCCTAATACAAATTACATTAAAAATAGGAAAAGTAAATTAATGAAATAAACAATGAAGGAAAAACACACCATACAATCCAAAGCATTTATATGAATAATTTGGACTCATGACTTCGAGTCCATATGTAGAATTTAAGCAGGTTATGTTTAGGGGCAACCCACACATAACAAAAATATTTATTTATTTTTATTATAGCCCCTTAAGCACCAACCTACATGGTGTAGTAATATTGGCCTAAAATCAGTCACCAACATACACTTAACATCTACTCAGTTTATTACATGTAACAAAATAAAACACATCATACATACAATCAATATATCAAACCTAATTCTGAAGGCCTGGAAATAGTCTTCGTGAAAAGGTTTGTGTAGTAAGATTTTACTAGGTCTCTTTGAGTTTAAGTTTCAATTTGAAGTTAATTTTGTTTAAATTTTACTGGGTGATTTAATTTAAATGATTTAACGATTTTCATTTTTTTCTTTATATCACTTTTACTGGTTAAAGTGATGTAAGTTTTCAAGAATGAAGTGTGAATGAATTCCATTTATAGACAAAACTCACCTTATTCTTATGTCCCCAACTGTTAAAGAGTCAAACCTCAAGTATCTTAATTAACTCATTTGAATTTGTGTAATTCATTTGATTTAATTTAGAATTTAGGAAGTTTGTTTAAGTATTTGATTGATTGATTTTGATTTTGATATTTTGGTTTAATACATCTTGATAATTTAATATCCTTAATATCTTAAAAAGTTTAAGTTTATTTAAATTCATGTGTTTTTTTTGATTAATTTTTAGATTATTTTGGTTTTAATTAAATCTTGATAATTCAATATCCTTTCATGAAGTCTTAAACCAAATTCATGTATTTTTATTGATTAATTTTTAGATTAGATATTTTGGTTTATTAAATCTTGATAATTTAATATCCTTTTTAAATTAATATTTAATTCTTTCTTTCTGATTAACAAGCTTAAGTTTAACCCATCTATATTTGATTTGGATCATGGTTCATTTTTTATCAGGATCCGACTATTGGTACTGAACGATTTTATTGATTTTAATTGAGTTTGATTCTTTGTAATTAGATTTTATTTTAATCTCTCATATTTGTCATGTTTATCAAAGTTTGGTTTGTTTTGATTTCATATTTGGATAGTTAAGGCTTGAATACATCAATTTATAGATTGAATGAGATATTTGAATACATATTAAACGTAAGAGTCTTTCTTAAGTTAATTTAATTTGGATTTAATTTGATTTGATTAGCTTTTATTAGTCTATGGGTTTGCTTAGGTTTGTGATTATGTGATTAGTTTAATTAAGAAATATATTTATGTTATTATAAATAGTTTATTTTAATTTTATTTGATTTACATTTATTTAGGTTAATGATGTAATTAATGATTTAATAATTTAGGTTTAATTTATGTTTTGATTAGTATTTAATTGCATTTTATGTTTGATAAAAATTACTAGTTTAATATGATTAATTTGATTTTACTTAATTAAGCTTATTTAAGAAGTGTGATCAAAATTAGTGGTAGATTAATTAAATGTTTGATTTTGAATTTTGATTTTAAAAGTTAATTTGGTTCATTAAGATGATGGATTAATTCATTAAGTTTGTATTAATTAGGCTTATTCATTGGATTAGTTAGGGTAATTGGTTTAATTAACAAATGTGTTTAAGTTAATTAATAAATTAAATAAAGATTTATTTAATTTTTAATTTGATTTTATATTTATTTAGATTAATGATGCATGTAACCAAACTTAATGATTTATGTTTAATTTAGGATTTGATTTAGTATTAGTAATTATATTTACGTTTGATTAAGCTTAGGTTTAATATGATTACTTTGGATTAACTTAGTTTTACTTGAGGGGTGTGATTAATTATTAAATTAAATAAAGATTTGTTTAATTTTTAATTTGATTTCATATTTATTTAGTTAATGATGCAATTAATGACTTAATGATTTAAGTTTAAATTATGATTTGATTAGGGCATTTAATTGTATTTTATATTTGATTAAGCTTAAGTTTAATATGATTAATTTGATTGATTTAATTTGTTTATTTAAGAGGTGTGACAAAATTAATTAGTAATTAATTAATAAGTGTTTGATTTGAATTAATTTTAATGTGGCTTATAAAATTAATTTGGTTCATTAAGATGATAGATTAATTCATTTGTTTGCATTAATTAAATATTTAATTAAATTAGTTTGATTAAGGGTAATTAAATTTTTTTTTTTAAAATCATTGACATCAAAGATTTATTTAGTTAATGACTTAATTTCTCACATGTGAGTGAATTTGATTTAAGCAGTGTTTTGCTTAAGTTTGATTTGATTAAAATGATTATTATTGGTTGTCATTTGATTTAATGATTTAATTATTTATTTTTATTTCAAATTAAATTTGATTATTCATAATCATAGTTAGCTTTGATTTTCTTCATTTATTATGTTCATTAGATTTCAATCGTGTTTGATTTAGTTATTAGGTTTATGTATTAATAACTAATTAATTATCTTATTCCAAATGGATGTGATTTAATCATATGTTAATTAAATTTATTTTAACTTTATTTGATTTAATTTAATTATCAAATGATAATTTTGAATTGGTTTATTAATCAATTTAATTTTAGTTTATTTAATTTATTTTAATTTATTAAGTAGTTTTATATAATTAAGATTGAATACTTGATGTTGGTTTAACAAGATTAGTTTGATTTTACTTTAAGTTTCATTGTTTTATTTAATTTAAAGTTTAATTTAAAAATATATAAGAATCAATTCTCATTTAACTCAATTAGGTTCAATTATATTTAAATTTAATTTCATTTGAGGATACATGATATTTTTCCTGACTTAAGGTTTGATTAATCAATCATTTGGGTATTACATCATTTCTAATCGATTTGATATTTAAATTATTTTTAGATTATGTTTAATTAATTCTTAATTGATTAAATTTTAATTGTAAGTGTTTCTTTGTGGTTCATTAGGGATTTAGAAAATCTTATTATTTTTTAAGAGTCCAAAATATCAACTGTTGAAGTGATTTTTTAAAGATTTTTGTAAATTTATTTTATTTGATTTATTTTATTAAAATGACAATCTGAACTTTAAAATTTAATTTCCCTCAATCCAAAAAATTCTTTTCACTTGAGATTTTTATGCCGAGTCACATCCACTGTAAATCAATAACCGACGGACCGATTTATGACAAGGCTCAATCATACCGACGCCCCGAAAATGATTGAAACGACCTCCGACGATGAAGCGGACCGTCACATATCGGGATCGAAATCGATTGGAAATATAAATATCGAAAAATCAATGATGAATCGATATACTGATTATCAATTATCGGCCTTTGAAATTAGAAATTTCGCGACGCATTTACCATGAAGACCCATTTCAAATGCTGTTAGCTACAAAATGTCAAATCTAAATTCAAATGGATTATCGTGCTCACACCGGAGTGCCTTCTAAATGTCGATTTGAAGTGACACGTTCCAGGTGAATGCGACCTGACGCTAAATCAACTCAACATCTCCATGGACGGTTGACTCTCCAGAAGTAAAATTAGTCGTATAGAAATATCGAAATTGATGAGCAACCAATTCCGTCTGAAGCGCGCCTCATGACGAGATATCCTGAGGCCCCAGCATACGAGTGAGGCATTGATCATCTCCTGCTTCAAAGTCGCGAAATACGCAAATTTCAAATGCTGAAAAGACAAAGGCATTTCACCACTACGAACCGCTGAAAAAGCAATGCAAAAGCCGCCATTTTGAGCTTTAAATGACTCATTCCATCTGAGTAAATGATCACAGATCCATCAAGCGGATTATGTATTCAACGCACCATCTAAAATCGAAGAGAGAGAGGAGTCATCTTGATTAAGAATCAGCGTTTAATAAAATTAAAAATTTGTTTAAAATTCTATTCTTTATTTTATCTTCTCTATTTTAATTATCCGAAAAACTGCCAAAATAAAAATTTTAAAATTGAAAACCAATCATCCTTTATTTTTCTCATTTTCATTTCTCCACCCACGTTCTCCTCCATATATCTACTCTCTCTCTCTCTTTGCATTTTCTCTTACGTCCAAGAAAGGTAACTCTCTTATTTTGAGTTCTTCCTCTCTCTCAATTTCCCTGTCTTTTTTAATCCTGCTCGCAAACTCCTCGGCCACCCTGCGTAATTCCTGTTCCGCGTCTCCGCAAAACTGCTGTTGGTGCAATTAGGGGTAACCATGAGTCCTGTGTTTTGTGAAGTCAGATCTGTCTCGGCTCCGTATGCTGTTCTCCTCCCACCTGTTGTCAAACCAGCTGTCGGTTTAGCCTGTAAGCTGCTGTTGCAGAGTCCGTTGGTTAATCCCGCCTGCGCCGGCCCGCCGTTGGATCGTTGTCCGACCGCACCTGAATCCAAACCACTCCGGCTCACTTTCCCTGGTGCTCTGGCTGTGGCTGGCCTGGCAGCCTGCCTCCAGCCTGCCAGTCGGTGGTTTAGCACCAGCTCTGCCAGTCCAGGTGCTTACACCACAGCTAGCCCGCCGCCGCTGCTGCCTACAGCCACTGGCCTGCCAGCCAAACCCCTCGGCCCAGCCCGCTGCAACCAACCATACAACCCACTGTTTTGGCCTGTTCTCAAGTCTGGCCGATCAGCCTGCTTCTGCGCAATCCTTATTCTGAAGCTCATAAATATCCAATGAATTTTTTTTCTTCCTCTCTTTTTCAGGTGTTAAGATTCTGGCTAGAGACGATGTAGGGCACGGGATTTAAAATACCGACGCCAGGAAAATGCAAGCATACTATATATATATATTCACATTCACAGAATTTATGTTTGATTTTTAAGCCAGAAGCTTTGATTACTTGAGTTCGGATGGGAGAGGTGCTGTAGAAAATCAAATGAAGAATGACGTCGACGATATTCTTCCCGACGCTTGTTGACAATAAAACGGATCTGGCCAGTCGAAGGTCTAAAATCAATTAAAGAATTCTGGCCCGACGTTATTTTTCCGATTTCGGCATGAAAGCAAAACAAAAACAAAGGTTGCGATGCCGGAAATCGAATAAAGAATTCGTCCATTTGGCTCTTCCCTCATTTTGTGAAAAGCAAAGACGCTTGCACCTTGGATGTTTTGAACTGCGGAACGCAGAGCCACAGGTTTGCAGCTTTGCATAGAATGGGTTGGAGGGAAGGAGCTGTGGGCTTACCAGTTGTGCTGGAGGAAGGAGCTGTATTGGGCTGGAGGGAAGGGCAAAATTTTAAAATATGCACATTTAAAATATATTACGGGATTAGATGATTAAAAAAATTTTAAAGTAGGCATTAGTTAATGGGAGGAGATCAGATTTACTTATTCAATTGATTTTTCTATGCTTGAAAAGTTAGATTACCTCAAAATGCTTAAAAAGTTTTTTATTTTGATTGACATTTGAAGATCTGCTATATGTGTAAAAAATTGATGTTAGGTATTAGATATGTAAATACATAAGAATTGTGTGATATGTATGTAAATTCCAAAAAAAAAAAATTAATTTTGCAATTTTGTTAATTCTAGGTTTATTTTTAATCTTTCTTTTTTATCTGAATTTATATCTAGAATATATTTATTTTATATATATAAAAATAGTTTTATTAAAATTTTAATAATCTTTTTATATAAAATTTAAAAAAATTATAATACTTATGTGTAATTATGAAAATTTAAATTTTAAATATGTAAAAAAATACAAGAATCGGAAATGAATAAAATTTATAAAAAAAAGTTAATTTCATATTTATAAAAAAATTTATACATATATATTATACATTGATATTAAAATTTATATATATATATATATATATATAAAAAAATATTTATATATTTTAAACTAAATATTTTATATAATATTAAAAAATTTTATTATATATTTTTAAACGTACTCTGGCTAATAAGAATTTCATTTTATATATTTTTTTATATTTTAAATTTAAAATTTTATATTTACATAAATATTATAAAATTTTTTTAATTTTATATAAAAAGATTATTAAATTTACTAAAATTTATTTTTTTGTATATAAAATAAATATATTTTAAATATAAAATTTAAATATTTATTAAAAAAAAGATAATTAAAATGAGAGTTTCTCCCAAATAAAATTGTGATAGTAAATAAGATATATAAATACATAAGAATTGTGATGATGTATGTAAATTCCTCTCATTTTTTTAGGGGCTGCAGGCAAGAAATGTCGTCAAGACTGTGTCAATTTTATTTTTATTTTATAATCTGCTAATTATATTTTTAAACGTCCGTATTTTAAAGAAATTTTACCGAGTGTGAAGGAGGCTGGAGTCAGTGCGGGCTGGAGAAGGAGGATCTTAAGAGGAAGAAGCATGCGCGCCGGCGTGGCTGGCGGCCTTGACGTGCGGAACCTTGCCTGGAACCGCGGTGGGTCGGCGCCGCGCGGCGGCGAGGACGCTTGTCCGAGTCACGGACGCGGGAAGCGGTCGCGCAGGAAGTAGGAACTGGGTGGGTCGGATCTGCAGAGCAGGTCGCGGGAGTCTGGGTGTAAACCGGGTTGAGTGGTCGCCGAGCAAGCAGCGGGCTGGCGGGCAAAGCGGTGGTCCAACTGCGCGGCCGGAGATCTGAGGCACAGACCGCAGGTTCCCGCGGACCGGCTGCCGCAAGCGCGGTTGCGGAAGACGCGTCGGCGGCCGGATCGGACGGAAACCGAGACTGCGGAAGAGAAATTGGGAAAGGCAATTGGGAAAGGCAGAATTTTACCTTCGTTTTTTTTTTTCCTTCCGACGGGAGAGAGGGGTGCAGGAGAGAGAAACCGGGATTTGGAAAATAAGAGGGAGAATGAGAGAGTGGGGGAGAATGAGGAGGGAGTGATTTTCAGTTTTTAAAATTTTTTGAATTGGTTAGTTTTTTTCAGAAAACCTGAAAATAGGGAAATGGTTGAGCATAAAATTTTAAATTAACTTTAATTAATTTAAATAATTTTAATGCGATTTCAGCCGCAAACACATAGTCAATATATATCGATTTATCGCATTTTGAACGAAACTATCGTTTCGCTAGAATTCTGCCCGTTTCGAGCTTGAACAAACAGACATTAATTTCGTGATTATGCCCTGCCGCCACCATGAATTGAAAGCAACAAAAAATTTGATAGGATCGCGGTTTCTAGCTCATGATTTAAGCCAACTACCACCGTCACCAGCGCTTCGGCGATCAGCTTTGACCGCTCATCAAGTTGTGCAATATTTATATCCTAACCAATTTTGGATGATCCAATTTGACAAAGTTGCTCGTCAATCGGATGTTCGAGTTGATTTTGGGCGACGCCCAATACTCACCATTTACGGTAATGCCACTCAAATCACTCAACATTTTGCATACTGCTCAAATTGAGCAATGATAGTCTCATTTGATAGATTTTGATGTTTTGGAAGTTAATGGCGATCAATTTTACATGAATTGTGTCATCATCGCTTTTCAACTTTGATAGTTTATTACTGAGCACTTAAACGTTTGCGTTAGATTTTGCAATATCCATATTTCATCAATTTCGAGCTCAATGTCCGCTCGTCGATTGGAGGAATGCCTCCTGAATATGGTGCCCCAGGTGCATTTTGAGTTCGCGATTTGCGGGCTGTCAGCTTTTAAGTCCTGGCTTGAATTCTGCTATTTGATGCATATGTGGAGGTCAACATATGTATATTTTAACTTTAATTTCAATCTCAAACAAACTCAATCTAACTTATATTTTAGGTAATTAATGAAACCTTATTTTTATTAAAACCTAAATTAAGCTCAAACAATGTAGTGGAATTTGGAAATTTTTTGTTCTTTGGATTACTCTAAAAGACAAATTGCTGTTCATTAAGTAGTTTTATTTTGTATGAATTTTCAAAGTTTCATGATACTTAAATAATTTTAAAATCGGAAAAACATTTTCTCACTAACCTAATCCGCCGCCGCGGAGCGATGGGGCAAGGCCACGCACCAGGATTGGTCGCTTGCATTGGACCGCGGTGGCGCTGACGCAACATGCGGAGCAGAAATGCAGATTTAGAAAATGACTTAAATTGACTCCTGGGATCGTCCCCGACGCCATGGGACTTAGATCCGATTCACCGACCGGTCGGAGCTGATGTGTTGATGGAAGGCTGGCCGAAACGAAATGATCTCGCCTGAATCGAAAACCGAGGAAACAAATGCAAATGCAAAATGCAATGAGATCCAATTGAGCTCGTCGTTGATTTTCCTGTACCTACTGATTGATCAAATAAAATGAAAAATGTATGGTTTATCTAAGAAAAATTGCTAAAATAGCAAGAAAATTAACACAAAATGCCAAAATCCTAAGTATGGCTAAAGTTTCTGTAAATTTATCTCGTTTGAATGGTTTCCAGACAAGATCCGATAACCCGCAGTACGTGAGAGGAAGCTTTTATAATGATTTTAACTTTGCTCCTTTTGGAACGTCTCCAATGTTCAATGTTCTTCACTAAATATTATTTATATTTTGAGAGCTCAAAATGGGGGATGTTTTTTTTTTTTTTTCTTGGGGAGCTCTTCAAATGAATGGTAGGAGAAAGAGGAATGAAGCCTCATTTTTCTCCTCCTTAATCCAAAAAATCCATTCTTTTTTTAATTTTTAGCTCCAAAGTATTATCTTTTGCTTGAGTTTGAGTGGTTTGATTGATGACTTTGAATTTTTGCTTCAAAGTCCTCTCTTCACCAAATGTGAGAGTTAAATGCATGTAATGAGAGGAAAATTAAATTGGGTAGAATCCTAGGGAGGATCCATGAGATTTAATTTAGTTGGGTTGATTTTAGGCGATCCCAAATGGTTTGGGTTTGACTTTTCAATGGGTCATGACTTGGTTTCAATGGATTTGACTTAATTTGGGTTATATGGGTGATATTGGATCATATCGGGTTAGGTTGACCAATTGGTCAAATTAGGTCAAACCAAGATTATGTTATGTTCAAATGATAATTTGAAGAATTTTGGTATGATTAATTTGATTCAATTTGGCTTAAAATTGATTTTAGCTCATTTGGAATCAAATGTGTCAAACGGGTCAAGTTGACCAATTTGATCAAAATTGGTTAAATTGGCTTGGGTTATGGGTTGATTCATGTTCAATTGATTAATTGAAGATAAATGTGGTCTTTGATTTGAAATAATTTGAATTTAATTTGAATTTTGGCTAAATTGACCATTTAAGCTTATTTGGGCTTAATAGCTCAATTGAGCTCGATTGATCAAATTGGATTTAATTATGATTTTGGTCAAGTTCAATAGTAAATTTGAAATGAACTTGAGCTATTGTTTGCAATCAATTTGAGTTAAATCATGATTTGACCTAATTCAGTCCTTTAGGCCAATTTGGGTTAACTTGGATCAAATGATCAGTTGGAATTGGTTTGGCTCAATTGGTGGTGAAGTCATATTTAAATATTGATTTTGGGTTGATTCAAAGAATTAGTTTCAATCAATTTGATGTAGGATGAGTTTTGGCAAGTTTTAGTTCATTTGGGCTAAGGGTTGACTTGATCAAATGACTAAGTTGACTTAGCTTGACCTAATTAATTATAATTAATCATCTAGGGTGATCAACAATAATGGTGGAAGGTTTTGGTGAGCTTGGTTCAATCCAATTTGGGTTGGATTAGAAGTTAGCTCAAATGGGTCCTTTAGATCACTTTGGGTCAAGTGAACCTAAGTGGGTTAATTATTTGGTTTTGGTTTGATTCGAGTTTAGTTGAAATTATATATGAGATTGAAATATAAATTCAGCAATCAATTTGAGTCCAATAGCTTTTGGTTCAATTGAAAGTTTTAAGTCAAAAGGGTTAAGTTAGGCTTGACTTGGGTTAACTTGAATTTAGTTTGATGATTGTAGGCTTTATTTATATTTGGATAAATGATTGAATGAATGATTGATTCGAGAGAAAATCTATTAGTTTTGATTTGATTTGGATAGAATTTGGCTAAGTCCAAAGAATTGGCTTAAAATGGCTTAGATTGAGTTTGGATTTGATTTTCAATATAGTTCTGGTCATTTAAATTTGGATTTCATTTATATTTGTGAATATAAATGAAGGAATAATTGATTTATAAAGAGATCAATTGAGTTTGATTTACCAAGAATTGGCTTAAAGGGCTTAGATTGAGTTTGAATTTGATTTTCGATATAGTTTTGGTCATTTGAATTTGGATTTCATTTATATTTGTGAATATAAATGAATGAATAATGATTTATAAAGAGATCAATTTGATTTGATTTAAGGGAGTTTTGGCTAAGCTTATGAATGTGGTTCATATGGGGGCTTAGGAAGGGTCTTAGGATTTGAATTGATTTTGGGTTTCAATCATTTGGAATCAAATTTGAAATTAGATTTGAAATTTGAATTTGAATTTGAGATTTAGTTTGAGATTTGAATCTGTGTTTGATTTGAGAAAGTGTCTCTAGATTGGGTTTAAGCTATAGGATATGTAATTTTCTTAAGCCTAAAACATAGCCTAATCTTATGATTAATACTTCTAAGTCTCTAGGCTTAGTTTATGTGTTCATCTAATCACTATATGTATCTTATGACTAGAAAAATCTTAATGTCAGAAGATTCCTAAGTCTAAGAGAATTGAGCTCACTCCAAAAGTGAGATCAACAAATACACATAAATATTTTGATTTTAAATGGCATGCATGCAGCCTAACTAGATGTCTACAACCAACAAGAAATCCATCAACACATACTTTGAAACTCATATATAACCTCTTAAATGAACGATCATTATCACCATAGCTATAAGTAACATGAGCCATGATTTCTATTGATAAGCTCCATTTTAAGAGTTGATACCCATCTATAGTTATCATCAACTTATCCAAAAATAACTTCTCTAGCAAGCTCTCTTAAAAGCCATAATTTCATACAAGAAAGTGAAAATCCATACTTACTCTCTATGCTAATATTAATTTGATTGGGTGGAATATCTGGATGCTTCTTCACCATATCTTATATTTGGTGTGTGATCCAATTACATCTGCTAGTTTGTTACCAGTCCTATTGACACCAGGACATAGGTGTGAGGTTTCTAACTTTGTCACCTCGAATGTTTGACCATCGGACATAGAGAAGCTCTTACTCTCCAAGGGCACCCCCAATAAGAATAAATAGCAATGACCAATATTTTATCACTAGCTTTAATTTGCACTCCACAGTTCTCTTCAATGACTTTGGTTTGAAGAAACTACTTGAAACTCACTATATCATTAAAGCAACACCAACTAATATATTAGAATCATCTACACCTTCACTTGCCAAATGTCAATTTGAACTAGGAAGATTACTCTACGATATGTAACTATGATCATTAACTTCTTCATTTTGTAAACACATCCCCTCAACTACACAATTGTTTAGAAAATCCTTTGGAGTTGTCTTCTTATGTTACACCAACTATCTCTATTCACTCAACTTCAACAGATAAACTTAGCATTTCAGTCACCTCGTCATTGATTATAAGCTTGTACTCCTTAGGAAATGTGTCACATATGTGATAGTAAAATTTGTAATCATGCCCTCTTAGCCAATGAAAAATTATTTAATTTTTTCTATCAATATAAACAAGCAAAACATACTTTTATCTATTTTAACATTTTTTTGCTTTCCGCCATTGCACTTTCTCTAATTCTTATTTTTTACTTCACTCCAATATTTACCAAATTTAAATGTAACAAAGAACCAATCCTTATCTATCATAATTAATAAGACCGACAATCACAAAAATAAAATAAAATAAATAACAATTTGTATATTTCATTTGTAAATTATAAAATCTTGAGTAAAGAAATAAATGAGTAAAAGATGCCATAATTATGGCATCCAATGGTTTGTCAATTTTGTTATCATATATAAAGATATCTGTCTTTACAATACAAGTGAGTTATACCACTGTGTTAATTGTTGCGGCTTGTGTAGAGAATATCTCCTATGAGAGATTAAAAGGATTGTTTTTGCCGAATGGACCCTAAACACAATAATGGATTCGATCAATTGATAGAAATTACACGAGTAGGATAGCGTCATAAATGAAGGTGTTGAATGTACCGATAATGACTTTGCACAAAAGCTGGAACGTTCCTGAAGCTTTTGAAGATGGAAAGCAAAAGTTGAAAGACGTTGTAATAGAGCCCGTGCGAGTTTGATTGTCGACGAAGTTGGAACGTTCCCGAACCCTCGCAAGAAGATGGACAAGCTGAACGTTACACATTTCATGCGAGCTTGAATGCCAGCTAAGATGAATGTTCCCGCGCTCAAATTTACCTGAAAGTTGTTTCGCGCTCTAGATATCGGGGAGAAGAAGAAAAGAGTGGCTAGGGTAATTGAGTGGTAATTTTGGAGAGAAAAATAAGTTTTGCCTGTTAGGTTAGTAAATATTATAATTTAGGTATTAGATATATAAATATCTAATAATTAAGTGATATGTATGAAAACCCTTTAAAAATCATAATCATTGTTTAATTGAACTATGATAATGAAATACAATATTCTGTTTTGAATTATGTGCTATTGTGTTTATATTAAAAATTAATTAATTAATATAATAAGATTATTCACCCTCAAAATAGAGATTAGTTCAACCTCACTACATTACTTCATAGGATCTTGTTAACATCTACTAAAGTTTATAAGGGAATGTTTGGTTCTGATTTGGAATACAAAATGAAAAGGAATTTAATGTAAAATGATTACTTTACGTGATGGCTGACGTGGTGGTGCGGTGTCATGGCCATGGCTCGCCACACATCACTTTAGTTGGATATTTGGAATTAGGATTTGTAATTCAAAATCTAATGATCTTTCCGGTATATTTGAAATGTCAAATTTTATTTTACTCAACCAAACGCTGTTGAAATCGCACGATTCCAAATGACGCTTAAATACTGCAGGGCGACTTTATTTCTCAGGGTGGGCAATTGCCCACCCTGAATTATTATATAATTATAAATGTAGTTGATATTTTTACTCATTATTTGCTAAAAATAAATAAATAAATAATTTTATGATGGTGCATAGCGTGTTGCGTATGTCCACGTTCCGACTTCCCCTCTCAATCTCTCACCCCATTCTCAATCACTTCTCTCTCTCTCTCTCTTACTGGAGCTATTTAATATTTTTGTTGGTTTTATTTTTTTAATTATTTCTACTTATTTTAAGAAAAATGAATCTATGAATTTTTTTAAGTAGAGAATAATGTGCTTACATTTTAAAAAATTGACAAAATCTTCTCTTTAATTTGAAATAGGACAATGTCAGATTAAATCTTTTATAAAAATTAGAAAAAAAATTCAAGACAATATTTAATAAAAAATAATATAATACAAAAGAAAGAAAATTACCGTTTAAAATATTTTAATAAAAATTTGATAAATTTATAAACTTACTTTAATATAAGTGTAATACATAAATACTTAATTAATTTTTATTTCATATTTTATTTTAAAATAAATTAAAAAAAATTCATCGTAATTTTTTTTCACACGTCTCCTCTGTCATTTTCTCCTTTATAATGATCACCTCATTATTTATTTAATTAAATCATCATCCGAAATTTATTAGAAATACAAAGGTCCCAAAGCAGGAACTTTCTAATTGATTTTATAATTATATCACTTAAAATTTTATAATATCCTATAAAACAATCAATTTATTATTTAAGATGAATCTAGAGTCATATATGCAATTTAAGGCTTGCTTCATTCCTCATAAATTTAGTATTATTTTCTTTGTTTGTATTTTTTTATTTGTTACTATTGCTTAAGATAGCCCGATGCGGACTTGCCTTGACGTGTGAGGGCCCTCAAATGCTTTTTTCTTTAAATATATATATATATATATATATATATATATATATATATATATATATATATATATATATATATATATATATATATATATTGATACTTCTCAAAATACCACTACAAGACAAATTCGATATCGAAAGATATGATTTTGAGTCAAACCGCAGATAAGACTTAAAATATCATTAATCTTTGGGACATCAATTAAATCCCAAAATAACTCTCAAATATGGAGTATTTATAGTCAAATCAGCTGCCTCGACGAGCCGGATCTAACGAGCCTAAAATCTCGACCGACTTCATTTGGGCATCCAAATGCTCAAAATACATCAAATGATCAAAGGAATCATCCGCCGTCCGATCGAGGGAGTAGACGTTTTACATGAATTAAGAATACCCTCCTCCCATCTATAAATAGACCTTCATTCCTCACATGAAAGGGGAGGCCAAGGGGAAGAGGGAACAAGTGAAGAAGAGGAGCACCGCCAACCGCCAACCACCACCGCGCTACCACGCCGATCCCGTCTTGCCGCCAAACAAGGAAGAAGAGGAAAAGCTGAGGGAAGAAGAAGCTCAAGATCCTCCAAGCAGCCCCTCGCGCCATTGGCCATCAACCACCATCATCGCAATGATCTCCACCTATTACCAACTATTACCGTTACCGGTTGTTGGTCCTCTCTCATATGTACTCAGAGAATCGTGAAGACTTTGTACTCAACAGATACATAGTGGAAGCTTTTATCAGCCGTGATTTTTCCCCTCTTCGAGGTTTTTTCCACGTAAAAATTCTGCAGGTGTCTCTTATTCACTCTTTAATTACGTGTCTTTGGACTTCACAAGGCTAAAGGCGAACTTTCACTCTACTGGTTTTCTAGACGCAACAGCTTGCGCCTGTGGAACTAATTCCCTTTATTTCATTCAGTATACCAAGTTTCCAACAGATCAAAACCACCATCGAGGTGGATCATTTCAAGCTTTTAAAGAATGGCGAAGAATGAAGATTCATCAAACTTTGTTCTGATTTTGTCGAATTGGGGCAACTCTTAATCTCAAAAGATAAGCAAGTCGAACACCAACAGGCAAAGATAGTACTCGCTACAGTTTCATACAACTATTCGACCTCTTCCCATACGGGTTAACGCCATCGTAAAACACCACAACCGGATAGGTCAAAACGCCCGGTGGACTTCCGCGACCTTTTGCTTAACGCCATCGGTAAACACTCACTAACAACCCGGAAAGGTCAAAATGTCCTGGTGGACTTCCTCAGCGATCTCTTGTGCGGGTTAATGTCATCGAGCAAAAGCTCGACAAACAACCCAGAAAGGTCAAAACGCCCCTTGGTGGACTTCTGCGATCTCTTCCATACAGTTATGTCATCGAGCAAAAGCTCGACAAACAACCCAGGTCAAACGCCCCTTGGTGGACTTCCTGCGATCTCTTCCGTACGGGTTAATGTCATCGAGCAAAAGCTCTGACAAACAACCCAGGATAGGTCAAAACGTCCTTGGTGGACTTCCCACGACCTCTTCCATACGGGTTAACGTCATCGAGTAAAAACTCTGACTAACAACCGTGAAAGGTCAAGGTCTGGTGGACTTCCACCTCCTCTTCCATACGGGTTAACGCCATCGGTAAAACTCGACTAACAACCCGTGAAAGGTCAGGTCCTGGACTTCCGCGACCTCTTCCATATAGGTTAACGCGCCATCGAAAAACACTCGACAAACAACTCAGATAGGTCAAAACGCCCCGGTGGACTTCCCGCGATCTCTTCCGCATTAAGCACGCCATCGATAACACTCGACAAACAACCTTGATGGGTCAAAATCCTCATCGCCGCCGGCCACCACCGTTGACCACCATTGGCCGTCGCTGCCGCCATCGCCGGCAGAATCGCGGTCATCATATTGCCGTTCGGCCATCCGCGCTGATATTGACGCCATTGCCGACAACCATTACCATTGCTGCTGCCACCACATTTGGCCGCTAACTACATATTTGCCACCGCCGCTTTACTGCCGTCGCTTTCCGCCATCGCTATCACGGCATCGCTTATCACGGCGCCGGTCATCCGCGACTCCGCTGCCGTGCCACCATGCCGGCATCTTCGGCCGCCATCGCCATTGTCGTTTGGCCATCCGGCTGACTATCGACGCCGGCCGCCACCGCTGACTCACTCGTGATTCAATTCAACCTCTTCCATACGGTTAACGCCATCGAGTAAAACTCGACTAACAACCAGAAAGGTCAAACGCCTTGTGGACTTCTCTGCGATTCTATATAATGTCATCGAAGCAAAGCCAACAAACAACCGAAAGGTCAAAACGCCCTTGGTGGACTTCGCGATCTTTTAATGTCATCGAGAAAAGCTCGAAACAACCTGTGTCAAACGCCCTTGGTGGACTTCTGCGATCTCTTCCATTTAGTCATCGAGCAAAAGCTCGACAAACAACCCGGGGAAAGGTCAAAACGCCCTGGACTCTTCTCTTCCATAGTTAATGCACATCGAGCAAAAGCTCGAAAACAACCTGTGAAAGGTCAAACGTCCTTGGTGGACTCGCGGTCTCTTCCAGAGTTAGAGTAACACGACAAACAACCTGGATAGGTCAAACTTTGTACTACACTTAACGCATCGGGCAACACTTTGACAAACAACCTCGGATAGGTCAAAGATCTCGGCGCCGCCATTACCGCTGACCACCCGGCCGCACTGCCGCCACACCCCGTCGGCCGCCAACCATCACTGTTACCGGTCTGACTGCTGCCGCCGACATCACTGCCGCGAATTCCACCGGTACCACCAATCGCGCCGTTATCTCGCCACCAGTAAGTCACCATCGCCGCTCTATGTTAGTCCTCATCGAGCATCTTCGCCAACCCCTCCGGTGATCGCCCTAACCGGACGATCCGACGGGGAACCCGGACGAAAGTCGGAACTGGAACCACGACGCACGTGGCCTTGATCGCCTCTTACCCGGATGACGGCCCGACGTGGAAACCGGAACCACGACGATACCGGCCTTGATCGCTTCCTAACCCGGACGGTCTGACGCGTCGGTAGAACCGGAACCACGACGATGCGCTTTGATCCCTCAACCAGACGGCCCGACGCTCGAAACCGGAATCACCACGAGGGCCTTGATCGCCTCTAACCCGGACCGATGATGGTCGAAACGAACTAATGACGGCTGATCGCCGGACGCGACGATAAATTGCCTTGATCGCCTTCTCGACGGTGACGGTAAAACCGGAACCACGTAGACGACGATACGGGCCTTGATCGCCCTAACGACGCTGTCGAACCTGGAACCACTAATGATGATCGCCTCGGGATCTGACGACGGAAACGGAACCACGACGATATACCGCGTGACCTAACCCGACGAAACCTGAACTAACGAGATGATCGCCTCCCTGACGAGCCTGAACTAACGACGAGGCGCTCGATCGCTTCCAACCCGGACGATACGACGTGGCCGTCGACGCTTCCTAACGACGCAGACGACGCGGACGAAACCGAATTAACGAGCATACCGCTCTTGATTGCCTGACGAGAACCGGAACCACGACGTGGTCGCCTCTGATCCAACCTTGACGGTCCCGACGGCCGGAACCGGAACTGACGACGTAGATCTGTGGGCCTTGATCGCCTCCCTGATCTTGATTTCGATTGCCTCAAGGACCTCACTCAAGAAGAAAGGTGTGTCTCCTCTACTCTATGATACCTACAAAGGAGGAAAAACCTCTCAAAATGGCTCAAAACGCACAAAACGTCTAAAAAACAAAAAAAATGAAACCAAAAATATCTCAAAACTCAAAAACTTCAAACCCTTTTATCCATGACATACCCGTGACACGATGATGGCATTGACAGACCTCCTGGTCATTCGCCCGATACCCGATCCATTGCCGGCCGCTGGTTCAGCATGATCCTCCACGACCCATGTAGCCTTCATAGACCATGGTCCGGCCTTGCTCACGCACAGACCTCCCAGATGTGCGATCGACCAGGCCGGCATTGTACAGCCATCTCGCTTCCATGGCTGACTGATAAACGGGCTTTCGACGGTATAGCATACAGCATATTGAGGCCTGCTACAGGCGGGTAGGGTCCGGCGCTTAACGCCTAAAAAAAAACTTCAGAGTATCCAAAATCTCATGCTACAAATCTGATCTTATTCCATAATCATAATTTTGTATTTTATGATGATTTCTTCTCTCAAAATATATGATCTACGCATTCGTTGAAGAATTCGTTATTTTCGAGCATTTGACGATATTTTGGATGATTAAGCTAATGTCATCCAAGAATAAAAATACTCAAGCACAAATCTTGATATCGAAGCGATGATATGTCAAAACCGTCAAGATCAAGCACTTAAAATATCATCATTGGAATCTTCCCAAAATAACTCTCAAATATATAGTATTTATAGTCAAATCGAAGGCCTCCAGCCGGATCTAACGAGCCTAAAATCTCGACTCCTTCATCATCCAAATGCCTAACGATCAAAGGAATCATCCTCCCATCTAGAACCTTCATTCCTCACATGAATGAGCCAAAAGTCGGAAGGAGGAGCCAATCTGATCAAGTCCACCGCATCGGCCATCGACCAGTCTTGCCGCTTGGTCTCGCTCTTCAAGGAAGATCTCCTCCAAGGAAGAAGAAGATCCTCCGGAACCACCATCATCGCCAATCATCTCCACCCTTGTCCCCCCGCACCTATTACAACTGATCATTGTTACGTTGTTGGTCCTCTCTCTATAATGCAATCTCAGAATCAGAAGACTTTGTACTCAAACAGATAGCTTTTGAGCCCTTTTCCTGGTTTTCCACGCTTAAAATTCTGAGCAGGTGTCACTTTAATTACTCACTCTTGACTTCAATTTAACAGGCTAAGTGAAACTTTCACCTCTGATGCTAAGACTAATATATATATATATATATATATATATATATATTTAAAATATTTTAGGCACCTTCAATTTGCATTTTATAAAATCAATCCTCTCCAAATAAATCAATTTAACTCATTACTCTTAAATGACTATTTAATTAATTAAAATAAAAATTCATAAGTTTAATAATCTTATTCACATATATATTTTTTCTTATAAATTTAGTGATATTATTTTACTAATTATATATATATATTAATTTTAAGTATTATTTATTTAATTATTTAAAATCTTGCCCACTCTGAAATAACGAGCTAATTCCGCCCCTGCCCCTAAGTTGATGTGTCTTAAACCTAAGGGGGAGAAAAAATACACTATAAAACAAAAATTATTATAATTCATTTATCATGTGAACTTTTTTTAGTTGAATTTCTCTTTATATTATAAGATTTTTAATCAATCAATTATATAATCTTTTTATAGACATTAATTATATTATCAAAATAATTATTTATTTTTTAAGAAATAGAGAATATAATTATTTCTTTAATAAACACCTACTTTTATTATTATTATATCATAATAGAAAACAAAAAATATCTTCCTTTCTATTGAATTATTTTTCTAATAAACACAAATAATAAAAGAATTAAATTTATTAAATAAAGTGCATAATTCCAAAAAAAGAAAGGGTCGATCATTGAAATAATTATAAAGTCAAAGAACACCTACCCACACTTCTATTTTCATAATTGGACGGTGATCGGACTTATGTCCACATCGTTCAATCTCAACAAATTTCTCTCCAACTTGATTTGCCTAAAGCTCTCGCTGTTTGGACCCAACAGCAACAATTCTGGTTTCGGGAATACGTGACGCTCACGGGTAAACACGTTAACCTGCATACGTGTAACGGCTACAATCGTCCGATCAAATTCGAGCACGGCTTGATCTATCTAAGATGTCATTGGATCCCATCGGACGGCTCTGCTTGAATCCCGTGCCCATAAGAAATAATTGAATGGCATTTTCGATATATTTTGTCATAACTGTGGGCAACTATTGAAGTAGTTGTTCTTTAAATTGCTCCCTCCCTCGAGTCTCGACAGTCGGCACTGTCTAAAATAATCTTCTCTGCTCAGACAGCAGTAGCTGTGAGGCTGGTCCGCAATTTACCTAGGGTTTCGATTCTTCTCCATTGTTTTTGCTCATCGTTCTTTTGATCTTTGCGGGAGGTAATCATTAATGAGGGTTTACCCGGTGAATGCTGTTGTCGGTGGGAGCAAGAAGCTCCGGCGACTTCCTCATGTGTTCAGCAAGATGATTGAGCTCCCATTTGGAGCCGACGCCGACGTATACATTGAGGAGGGCCCTCCATGTTCCGGTTCTTTGCGGCGGTTGAGGGGCGTGAGTCCGCTCGCGGTTGTTGTTCATCCCGGGTGATGAAGGTTGTGGTACTCGATGGTGCCGGGGAAGGTGAAGGGGACTTTGGGGAGGGTGACCTTGAGTTTGATCGGTGGAGATTTCGGTTGCCACCGTCGACTTTGCCAAGGCTTGCGACGGCTGAGTATGTGGATGGAGAGCTGATCGTGACGGTGCCGAAGGGCGATGGACCTGGAGCGAGGGGGTTTTGGTTTCAATGGATCGGCGGCGGGTTCATTGTTGTACAGTAAACCTCTTCCTTTTAATGTTATTGTCGTCGCATTTTAGTTGAAATGCATGTTTTCCTATGCTTTGATAATAATAACAATAATAATAATAATAATACTAATAATATATCTGGGAATTTTTTCCCTGTTCTAATATTTGTTTAAGATTCCAACCTTTGCGGGGAATGCTGCTTTTAAGAGGCAAATGTAAGGTGTGTTATTGTTTATATTTTCTATGGAATGAACTGAACTCATTAACTGTTAAATGAGAGGTCATGATCATCGCTTCACTTGAAGCTCCGGAGAGATTTTTGACAGTGTTAGGTTATGTTTGGCTCGAAGGAGTTGAAAGGGAGGCAATGAAAATGAAAGGCGAACTCAAACTAGAAAAATGAGTAAATTAAAATTAGTTTTTGCACACTGTTTGGTTGAAGAGAAATTCAGCTTTCATCCATTTGTTTCGTCGAGAATAAATCAAGTGAAAAAAAACAATGTCTGTCTGTTGCTTGGTTTGAATGAATAATTAATAAATTGAAGAGTGTGAACGATTAATGCTATTTGAACCTTAATATTGCTTCAGTTTTTCACTGAGTTTAACTAGAGAATCATAAAGACAAATATGAATATACACTAAATCACTGGGCAAACTTCAATGTAATCTTAGTTGCACTCAAACAAAATGCCAACTTTTAATTATGAGTTAAATAATATTTTCTTACCCCATTATTCTTCTAAAATAGGCTGCAAACGAGTTGAGCTGAGTACATGCTTGTTGAGTTCAAGCTCGTTTATCATTATTGAGCGAGTTCATTAATTTTAGGATGGTGTTCAAGCTCGAGCTCATTTAAAAAAATCTTGTTCGAGCTCGGCTCGAGCTTGTTGCAGAAATATAAAATATAAATATTGTATACAAACAAGTTTTAATCGAGCCATAATGCCCCTTAATGAGCTTGTCAGATTTAAATGATCGCTTTATAACATGAATTGAACAACAACACTGCTCGTTCATTTAAATCGAGTATTTACAAGTTGTTCAAGGTCGATTAGTTAAATGAACTAAACGCTATAATATATGAAGAGTAGCTTGTTGAACGCCGCATTTGCAGCCTACTCTAAAAACAAACATAGCCTTAAGTTATATTATCAAAGCACTAAAGGACGTCATCTCATACTGAACTTGCTCATCTGTTTAGGTAAACATTTGATTCGAAGCAATTGTAGGAAAATGAAAATGCATTTTTTACTTTCCAGTTCACATTGAGTAGTTGATTACAATGAATTAACAAACAAATAATAGCATTTATTTAGGAGTGTGAATAAATGTTTTTTTTCTTTCCAGTTCATAAGAGAAATTTAATCTTAATTGGACAATTGGATGAAGAAGAAAATATCTCGATCTTCTATTTTAATTGTTGAAAAGCGACCAAAGATTTTATGGTGATAGCACGATCAATAAAAGGTGATAGTTCTTGTATGACATAAAATGCTAGAATATTGGAAGAATGTCAGTTCGATACTATCTCACATACAGGGCATCAATAGTCACGACATATGTGTAAAAGGAAAGAAATTTTATTTTTAATTGTTGAACTTTCAAATCTATAGTTTTCTGAATTTTAATTTCTGTGAAGACTATATCTTTGGTGAGCAATGAAAGATTATTTTGCATTGATTGAAAGTGAATCTCTAGCTTAAAAGTTGGAGCTTGTACATATCAATGTTTGAGGACTATCTCAAATTGCAACCTTTGGATATCTATTTATTTGTTATTTTTTTTTGAGAAGTTAGATGGCAAATAATTTAGGTGTGAAGACTAAGTGCCTAATATCAGATAATATGGATAACATTTTAGCAATAATGTAAATAATTTTGTGCAACTAGGGTATTACGTGTGGAAAGGATTGGTCTAGGAACACGCCATAACATGATGGATTAAAATACATGAACAAAATTTTGAATAATAAAAGAATGTGAAGTATGAGGTTATATTGTGATTGTCTGAGAGGCTTTTTGAGCAAATGCTATGAATATTATGATTTATTTGATCAACGGAGGGCTCTTCATCTGGTGAGAACTAATAAGGAATTAAAACTTTCTTGTTTGTATCAAATGTCTTTTTAAGGCACATATATAGTCTATTGAGTGTTATTTAATTAAATGTTGAGTTGATAGTTTTGGCTATTGATTTTTAGATGACAATAATTAAAGATTATTAGGAGTGGAACTTTTTTACTTGAAATTGTCATTTATAAGGTCAAGTTTAGCAATGCAAAACAACATGCATCTATATGTGATCGTGTTGAGCTTGAGATATTTGAAGATGATGCTCTCATATGCTGTGAAATAATTAAAATATCAAAATACAAGCAAGGCTGGACGTGCTTGTGATTGAGATGAGAAGATTTTAATGGATTTTAAACATATTTATACCCTTCTTCCTAGCAACATTTATTGCTAACAAATGTTGGCATATATAAATGAGCAAGGCTTGATAAATACTTTGTTAATTAGGAGCTCCTAAATGATAATTTTGCATTCAAGGAGAAACAATTTTTGAAGACAAGGAGGAGCATTGTAGCAAAGTTATAAATCAAGTGTGTGGTAAATGAATTTGTTAAGTTTATTATTGACAGACTAAGGCCTCATTTGGGGTTGTTGTGTGGTTTACACCACGCCGCCACAGTCATTTGGCACGATGTATTTTAGTTGTATTTTAATTGTATTTTGAGGAATCTATGATGAGAAAATTACATTTTCTAACCTAATCTGACTACTTGTGGTTTGACTTTTGTAAAAAAAAAAATTATATACTCATCATAGCTTTTTCAAACAGCAGCATTTCTGCAATATTGCAGTTGTCTCAAACAGACCCTAAGGCATGCAAAATCTCAATCTCTATAGTTAATTGAGAGAAGTGTTGTACAAGATATTAATTTTAAAGTGGGAGATTATTGCGATATGAATAATGATTGTTTGGAATCGCTTAAATAATTATAATTTTTAGGATTATTTTTTGTGTAGATAATTTCTGGGCAAAATCTTCTCAGAATTACTATCAAAATCAAGAATAGATATTTGACAATTTTAAATTTTAAATTTAGGGCAAAAAGTTGTATTATATTTAAACTCGTTGCATAATGTATAGTCTCCCCAAACTTGTTATGATTAATTGATTCTTATTTAACTTGGCTAACTATTGTGGTGGCTAAAAAATTACAGTTTGATTTTTGTGAAATTAAAAAAAAATGATATACCTAACACAATTTTTTCATACAAGCTTCATCACTGTCCCTAACATACTTTGTTATGATCATTGCCTGCCCAATAAGTATTTTGAGCTTTTGAAGATGAAAATTATTTCATGGCTTCTTTCATAGTTTATGGGGTTGCAACTATGATAATTTAATTATTTTATGTGTAAATAATAGTTTAATGATATTTTTATCTGAAATGTGGCCTCATTTGACAAATTTATAATAGTTTCATGTGATTATATGAGGTGTAATTGAATTTGAAAATTAGAATATATTTAGCTCATTTGTATTTATATAACATAAAAAGTGTATTATGGTTCATTTAAAAAAAGTTTTGATTATTTTTCTGACTTGAAATTGAAATTAATTTGAGTCATATTGATTTAAATCTAGACAGTTAAAATTAATTTTTAATTTATAGGACGCAATACAGCTTAATCATAAATATGCTTCAAATAAGACTCTTGAAAATGCTTTTTAGGCCGGTAAAAACTAAAAGATGAAAAGAGAGAATTGCACAGTTATGATTTTTATCTCATTTTGAACCCAAACTTATTTTTTACAATAAAAATATATATTTTTTAATTTAGGAAAATTTCTTTTAAATTTGGGCTCTTTCTAGCTAAGTCTTTAAAAATGAAAGCTTTTTTTCCTTTCAATACAAATTAATTTATAGTCCATGTATAATAATTATTGCAATATATTTGTTATGGATTCTTCAAACTGAAAGATAAAACTTATCAAAATATTCTAAAATATGAAGATAAAAAGTGAGTTTTTTTCTCAACCGCCTCCGATTCCTTACAGCGACGTCTCCTTCTCCCACTCCTTCTCCTTCGCCTTCCTCTCCTTCTCCTTCTCCTTCTCCTCCTCCTTCCCCTTCTTCTTCTCCGGCAACCCATTAAAGCAGGTGATCGATATCTCACGCCAACCTCCACGCAACGCAACCCATTAAAGCCAGGTGTACCCTATCCTCTACGCCTCCTGCGGCAAATAAGGCGCCGAACACTTCAAATTGCAAGCAGCCTCTGCCTCACCCGCTTACGTTAGCCGACAACATTCGGCCGGACGCAGGTAAGTTCTCTTTTTTCCCGCATTACTGATAAGATAATTGTTAGTTTAGTCGTATTCTTTAATTTTTTTTATCTGATTTACGGTCTGATTTGACAAATTGATAATCCTTTCATGTGATTAGATAACATGTAATTGAATTTGAAAATTAGGGCATATTTCTCTCAGTTTTTTTTCTTACATAGTTTAATTTTATAAAGTGCACATATTATATATATATTGATAGACAGAGAGAAAGAGAGAGAGTCATATTGATTAAAGATATAATACTCGATTAATTTTTAATATCTGGAACCGAATTGGTTTGATGATTGTAAACATCTATAGATCTCTTGTCATGTGGATAAATAAATGCTACTTGATTATACGAGGTTATACCATCTATAGATCTCTTGTTATGTGGATAAATAAATGTTTGATGATTGTAAACATATGGAGAATTAATTCAATTGTTTTACAATACTCTGTTCTTCCAATTCTTTCCTAATCTTCTCATTTTTTTTCATGATATCAGAGCAGATTAGTTCACCACTTCCTTACTTGGTATCCTTCATATTCGATGGCTTCGTCAAAAACCATTGAAGACACAACTCCTTAAGATCTCTCAAACCCTTTTCATCTTCATCTTCATCTTTCTGATCATCTCGAGATTATTCTAGTTACCAAACCTTTAAATGGTAATAATTAAAGCACCTGAAATCATGCAATGAGAATTTCCCTCAGAGCAAAATGGATTTCGTTGATGGAAAAACCAAGAAATCATCACCTTCTGATATGGTTTTGTCATGGATTCTCTATTCCATAAAACTTGATCTTGTCAATAGTGTCATTTATACTAATTCTACTACTGAAGTTTGGAGTGATTTGATGGAGGATTCTCACAAAATAGTGCTCCAAGAGTCTTTCATATTGAAAGAGAAATTGGTTCACACCACTAAGGGACAACTTTAGTTGCAACTTATTTCACCAAATTGAAGGCATTATGGGATGAATAAGCATCTTATAGTGGTTTACCAATTTGCTCATGTGGTTCTATTAAGAAGCTTGAGGAACTTAAACAAAGAAGAAAGGTAATGCAATTTCTCATGGGCTTAAATGACTCATACTCAACTGTTCGTGGCCAAACTCTTCTAATGCAAACCTCTTCCCATGGTTATAAAAGTCTATTCTATGATTCTTCAAGAAGAAAAATAAAGAGAAATTGTCGTCGCAAAGGAAGCCATGTTGGTTAATACTCACAAAAATCACTTCTCAAATGAAAATAAATCCTCGAGTAAACCTAAAGGAAAGTTATACTGCAACCATTGTATTGAGAATAATCACACCATTGAAAGTTTTTATTATTACATGGGTTTCATCCTAGTCATAAGTCTCACAAAGGAAATGATTAGACCACCAACAAGATGGAATCATCTATTCACAACACTCAATTAGAAGTTTTAAACTTTACACATGAATAGTATCAACAACTCTTGGCTCAGCCTAGAACTAATGCTAAAATTCAGTATATGCCCACTTGCCTTTTTTCCATTTATTTATTCTAAAAGTTTTAATAAATGGGTTATTGATAGTGGTACTACTGATCACATTACTTCATCCTCACATTTATTACATAAAATAACCTCTACACCATACTTATTGGATTATCATATGGAGGGAAGTCAGAAATAATCTTCATTGGATCAATTGAATTTGATTTCCTAATCAGTTCAATATATAACTTATCAGGTCAATAATTAAAAATTAGATCCAATGATTTAACAAAAACAAGAAACCTATTAATGCACATTAGACACGATCTAATTCTCCTAGTGATAAATTGTATGAAAAAAAAATGTAAGGAAGTCATTCCACTAAAAAAAAAAGAGCATTTAAGGAAAATTTTAAATACTACAAGAACAAACATACAAATAAATACATTAATTTAATTTTTATAAAAAGCTTGAGATCAATTTTTTTTCGTAAATATAATACTAAATTATAAACACTCTATTCTTTGCTCACAATGTTGGTTCTATTGATACATCCTTGAGTAATCTCTAGGTTGAAATCTTTTATGCAATCTGTGGTATGATTAATACTCTCAATTAGGTGAACCATCCTTTGATTTGATTGGTTTGTTAGACTTAAACACTTTATGAGATATGTTATATCATTAACATTTTTAATCAAGTGCAACTCTATCTCATGATCTGATTACTTCACAAAGCTTAAATCCTTCATGAGATTTGTCAGGTAGTCCATAACATTTTCTCAATATTTTGTATCTTCAACACGCATCTTCTCGACATATTTTAATATATTTTTTTATTTTTGTTTGACCACTAAGCTATTTTCATTTTCTTTCTAATAACATAGACATTATATGTCATCATTATTCTCTTAATCAACTTAAGCTTTAAATATCTCTCATTCATCTTCTTAATGTCAAGAATTTTCTTCCATACTCTACGACATTTTATCTTTTGATCACTATGTCCATTATGGATGATAATAACATCGATAGCACATCCATCTTCAAACGTTTAGAAATTAAAGATCCATCTATCTCAGAGTCATTGCTCAGCTCAAATATATGCTTCTTCCCCTTTATGGACTTAAAAAATCATAGTCCCAATCATTTACTCATTCACCTCCATAGCTAATATTTCAATCCTGCAACACAAACAATAATTCTAAATGAAATAAATAAAGATAAAAATTTGGGGATGAAACGAATCAAGTCTATGAATTTGGAATAAGTGCAACAAGTGCTGGAAAGATGAGAGAGGAATGAGTGAATTAATGATCCAAGTACTTCCATTTGATCGATTTTAAAAGTGAATTATATTTGATATTCAAAATCTTCTCTTGCCATAATATTATAATATTTGTATCATCAGTCACTTCCTCTTTTTTTATCAGAAGCTCGCAATTGACTCGTAGATTTGCGCCAAACTCATTTTTCTTCACATTGGGTGACAATTTAAGAGCACTTTATTTTAGCTTTTTTTATTTTTTTATTTTTTTATTATTTTCATAAAGATGCTTCATGGTCAATTATTTAGGGATCACGATGAGATATTTTCAAAACTTTTAATTTTTCGTAAATGACCTTAGAGCAAAACAATGCTTTGAACGATGACATGAAAGTATAGTGAGCATTGCTTTACGTTAAGGTCATTTACGAAGAATTAGAACCTCCGAAAATATCTCGTCTTGATCTTAAATAATTTGTTATGAATCATCTTTATGAAATAATAAAAATTCAAAAATATAAAAAGAAATAGATAAAACAATGTGTTCTTAAATTGTCCTCTCATATAATGAGAACCGAGTATAGAGCAGATCTGAGAGTTAGTAGTAAGCTTTTGACAAAAAAGAGAAAGAGTGATCAATGACATAAATATTATAATACTATGGCAAGAAAAGATTTCGAACATAAAATTAAATTCACTTTTGAAATCTATCAAATGGACATACTTGAAGCATTGATTTTCTCCTTCCTCTCTCATCTTGTTGACAATTGTTGCACATGTTTCAGATTCATAGGCTTGACTTGTTTCATCACTGAAATCTTGTCTTTTCTTTATTCCATTTAGATTTTTTTTGCAGAATCAGAATATCAACTACGAGGTGGATAAGTCCATGGTCAGGATTATGATTTGTGAGCCCAGAAAGGGGAAAAAGCTAGTATCTGAGCTAAACAGTGACTCTGGGATGGATCTTTAATTTCTAAATATTTGAAGATATATGTGATCATCGATGTTGCTACCATCCATAGCAGACAGTGATCAGAAGGTAAAGTGTGGTGGAGCACGGAAGAAGATTCATGACATTAAAAAAATAAATGAGAGACCTTTGGAGCTTAGGTATGTTAAGAGGAATAAGGTGGCAAATGATGTTGATGTTATTAGAAAGAAAATGAAATTTGTTTTAGTGGGTTACGATGTGAATCAAATAGAGATAATAATATATGAATATGTTGAGAAGATACATACAAAATACTCAAAATATTAGGAAAGTGTTATGGACTATCTTGCAAGTATAATGAAGGGGTTGAGCTTGCTGGAGTAATCAGATCATGAGAGAGACTTACACTTGACTAAGAATATTGATGATATAATAGAACTCGTGAAAGGTTTAAGGCTAGCGGAGTAATTAGATTAGAGGAAGCTTTGTCTTGCTAAGAATATTAATGATATCATAAACTGTATAAAAGATTTCAACCTGGAGGCTATTCAAGAATGTGTCAATAGAAATAACATTGTGCACAAAGAAAATAATGTTTATAGTTTAATATTTGATTTGCGGATAAAAAGTAAATCCTGAGGTTTTTTTCAATTTAAATTGATGAACTAATTTATATGTTTGTCTTTGTAATGTTTAAAATTTTTCTTAAATGCATTGTTTTCTCTTGCTTTGAATGTGTTCATTGTATTTTTTCCATAGCTTTTTTTCTCAGAGAGAATCTGGTTGTCTGATGTGCACTAATGATTTCTTGCTTTCCTTAAACTATTAGATTCAATTTTTAGTTGTTGACCTGACAAGTTATATGTTGGTCTTATTAGGAGCTAACAAACCCGAGAACTTGCATTCAAAATTTAACTCATTCATTTTTTTGTTTCGGATATATTTGAACAATTAGGGAAATTAAAATAGAAGTTGGACCGTTAGAGATCATTTTTGTTTTTTGTTTCTTCTTATTATTATTTTTTTTATGTTTTATTTTAAAGTAAAATATATTTAATTGTAATTGTTATTTTTAAAAATAGTTAAAATATCTAAAAATTGTTTTGACTTTTGAGTGTTTTTAAAAATAAAATTATTTATTTTAAAAATAATTTAAAAACATTAATCAAATATATTATTTTTAAAATAGCATAAAAAGAAAAACAAAAAATACAAAATAAAATTTATCCCAAATAGCCCCTTAGTATTTCTAAGCCTTCCTTTTAAAAATATTTTTTGACTTATTCGATTTTCGGTTTTCATTTCATTTTTCTTTAAAATGATCGGTTAAATCGAATAAATCAAAATTAATTAAAATGTCAAATATAAATATGTAATTTTGATTGTAAATGTTTAATTATTTGTATAGATTTATAGATTTTTAATTGACTAAGAAATTTTTAATGTATAAAATTTATTAGATTGTTTTAATTAATTAGTTCATTAAAAAAATAAATTTTTTTATATGCTATTTGGTTTAATCAAAAATTGAATCGAATAAATTGAATTATAGTTCGGTTTGGTTAGTTTGATTTTATATGTTATTTGGATGATTCAGTTATTTTAAGTTATTTGGTTCGGTTTATTCGGTTTAACAAAAATTCAATCCAACCGATTGAATGCTCACCCTTACAAGTAATTTAGAAGATGGGAATTAGAAGTCATTAACTAACAGATGATGAGTGTCAGCTACTATTAATGTTAATTGACAAGTATCATTAGATGATGGCGATGAGAC
This sequence comes from Cymbidium sinense, assembly GCA_021442155.1. NCBI lineage: Eukaryota > Viridiplantae > Streptophyta > Magnoliopsida > Asparagales > Orchidaceae > Cymbidium > Cymbidium sinense. The sequence goes on from CM038216.1 coordinate 7,801,922, forward strand.
TACTTATATTGATCAATTAATTTGCGTTAGACGATATTGGGCAAAGCTTTAAGATTTTATGTAGATATCATATTTTTCTTATTACAAAAATTCATATCTTTATTGTGTAACAATATGGCTTAATTATAATTTATGTTTGGAGCACTTTTAATTTTTTGTCAACAAAATTTACCATTAGGGTTTTGAAAAACATTAGACATAAAAATCATAATTTTAAAATAATTTCTAATATATGATCACTCTATGGTCATCACTATAAACCTCTCCTAGGATTCTAAGAAGATTTTTTTTTTTAAAAAAATTTAGCTTAAAGTTATCTGAAAGTGTTCAAAATTATTTACATAAGATTTATTAAGGGTATCATATTTGAGGGTAGCATATAAAAAAATAATTCTTAGGATATGAAAACACCTAAAAGGTATATATGAGCTAACTATGAATGATATTAGATAATTAATCCTTTTGTTAGGTAAAGATACTAGTGCACAAAGCTCAATCCTTAGAGACATGTAACTTGCCATAATTTGGCCATTTTTGGTTTTTATTTTTTTAGGGCATTTACATACATAGCATACAATTCTTATATATTTATATATCTAATACTTAAATTTTGATATTTATATATATAGCACACAATTCTTTAATATTACATAAAAAATAACACATTTATTATTTTTAGAAGCATACCAAAGGTGTTATATTTATAAAAATTAAATTTTAGGTGTCAGATATATAAAAATATAAGAATTGTGTGCTATATATATATAAATTTTCCTTTTTTTAACCTTTGAAATTAATTTTAGGTGTCAGATATATAAATATTTTGAAATTTAAACTATGATATATATTTTAGGTTATGATTTTTGCAGCAAGGCTTCTCATCTTTCTCCAAAAAAGAGGTTCTATGAATAACTTCTATTCCTCAAAAAATCATTTGAAGCCATATGATAGCACAAATTGACATAGGGCTATTGTTTATAAAGGGATTTTTCATGTAATGCACATATTGTTTGATCTTAGATTAGATAATCAAGGTAAATCTATAGTTAACCTCAGGTCAATCTCTATAGTTAATTGAGAAAAAGTGTCATAAAGAGATAACTCTCTGAGGATAATATATCATAAATTCAACCTTCAAGTGGAAGAATATTGTGTTATAAAGAATAATTGTTTAAAGTCTCGCTTATATAATTGTAGTTTTTTTTGGATAATTTTTTTACGGATAATTCCTCGTAAAAATCTTTTCAGAATGCTATCAAAATCAAGAACAGATAAATGGTGATTTTAAAGTTAGAACTTAGGGCAAAGTTTGTTTGATTTAGGGTTAAACTCTTGGCATAATAGTCTCCTCAAACTTGTTATGATTAATTGCTTAAACATATAGTTAAGGCCAAGAAGAGTTTAAAAATTAAAGAAAAAAAAAACATTGCAACCTTTAGATTGATTGCCTTTGCCGATTCTTAAATCACTTTCTTTAGTTTCTTCTTAGTTATTATGATCCTTCTGCTCTAACTCACTACTAGCAAATGTTTTTGATTAAAACGATGAAGCAAATCTGTTCAGATATAATCTTATGAAATTTCCACACTTTTGCGATATTTTTTGCAAGAACTATCGTTGACACGTTCAACATGTTCTTGAACAATTCAAAAACCAACTCTTAGAGCTTCTCGCTTCTTCTATTTCTTAATTTTATCTACATGAACTTTGTCAAGAGATTGAGGACAAAGTCAAAATGCCTAGAAGCTATTTAGTCTACAAAGTTCTTAATTGCTTGAAGAAGTTTATCAATGTAAAATTTAGAGATAGAAGAAGTGAGAAGCTCAAAGAGTTCGTCCTTGAATATATATATATATATATATATATATATATATATATATATATATATATATATATATATATATATATATATATATATTTATATTGCTATTGATGATGCCAAATGGTACAAAAGTGGAGACAATTTGTAGAAATAGACATAATTACATTCTGAATAACTTGGCTCTATTTTAGTCAAAAGTGTTTGTTGGTGGTGAATGAGAGCAGAAGGATCACAGTAATTATTATAGTTATAAGAAAGGTAAGCAATCTAATGATCATAGTTTAATTATTATTATTATTATTATTTTTAGCTTTTATCTTCTTTCATTCACAGATTTTATGATTGCTTGTCAAAGAGGTGGAAAACTAGTTCTTGCAGGCCATCGATGCAAGAAAGAAATATGATAATCGCATTTCATTCAGGTAAGTTGAGGGTAAAATAATATGAGATATGAGATTTGTTTCATGAATAATTAAGCAAATAAATTATGAGGCCTACCACAACTAATAATTGGATGTGACATTTTGATCAATTTTTTTATCAATCATAATTATTTTATGCACGCACAAAATAAAAATCTGAAATAAAAAAAAAAAAAAACTAAGTGCATGTCTTTAAATCCCCGCCATTAGTTAGTTGTAAGTTGATGTTTCACGAGAACATGTTGGCTAAATGATCAGATTTAAGAGTCCAATAACTCTAATCAAAGCAATAACAAGTATGTATTTTTTATTTCCTGAATCTCTCATCTTCATTGGTTTCATCTTATCTTTATATGATTTAGGATTTATTTATTTTTTTTCTATTTTGGTGCAAGATTAGAATATCAACAATGGAAAAGAAGATGAAGTCCATCGTCAGGGCTAAGGTTTTGAAGCTAAAAAAGGGAAGAAATGACAACTTGTGCTGAGCAATGACACAGAGGCAAATGGGTATGGGTACATAACTTCTAAATGATTGAAGGTGGATGCTACCAACAATACTAGAAATAGTGAGAACGCAAAGTGAGGTCGAAAACGGAAGGAAATTCATGGCATAACATTGGTCTTTAAGGAGAATAATGAGAGATCTTTGAAATTTAGGTCAAGTAAGAGGAGTTGGGTGATAGATAATGTGAATGTAATTAGAAAAAAAATGAAATTAAATTTTGTTGGTTATGATGTCAATAAAATAGAGAAGACAATATTAGAATATGTTCATAAGAGTTGTGTTGGAGACCCTCTAAAATATTGTGTAATTGAGCTTATGGATTACGTCACAAATCTCATGAAAGGTTGAGCCTAATTGAGCAATCGGATGATAAGAGAGAGCTTGGTATGTCAATAATTATTGATTATGTAATGATTCTCATGAAGAATTTGAGCCTAAAAAAATAATCAAATCAAAGAAAGGTTCGCATTGATGGTAACATTGATGATATCACATACTGCATGAAGGATTTGAGCCTAATAGGCATATAGACAACACAAAAAGGATTTGATAGAACTAGCCAAAAGAGAGTGTGTTTGTAATTTAGTATTAGATTTATGAATGAAAGGTATCCCAAACATTTATTTCAAATTAAAATAATACATTAATGTACATGTGTAAGAAATATTTAGGATCTACTTTTCAATAAAAATCTAATATTAACTATAAACCTTCTCTACTTGGCTACAATGCTATTGTATCAATGCCTTTTGTGTTGTGTTTAATAGGCCTAAGTTTTCATGGAGTATGTGATATCATCAATACTTCCTCTGATTTGATTGTTTTGCTATACTCAAAAATTTCATGAGATTCATTATCATCAATATTTCTTATCATATGAAACTATCTTTTATTATCTAATTACTTAACTAGGCTCGGTCCCTTCATGAGATTCATAACATAATCCATAACATTTTCTAAGCATTTCATAGTCTCTAGAATAACTCTTCGCAACGTGTTCAAATATCATTTTTTCTATATGATTTACATCATAATCTATTAAATCTAATCAATTGAGATATCTATAGTTTTCTATACTTTCGACTATGGCCTGATATTGCAATTGCGTGCTGCTTTTATATGAATTGCAGCAAGCAATCTATCGTCAGGCGATAAGGATTTCCTGGCTTTAGCTCTGATTATCCTTTGTTTTTCGTGGGATTTTTCGGTGACAAGGCAGGTATAGAAATTTATTTTTTTATGTTTATTAGAGTCCCCTGGTTTTGGCATGATGCTGGATGATGAAATAAATCAGACGGATTCCCATTGATTTCCTTAAAATGATATTATTAACCAGCTACTTCTGACTCATTATGCCTGAACTATTGATCTTTCCTTACTCTCTAAAATTTTTTATTTTTATTTTGGTTTGAGGTTATGTTGGATTCCAAGGGCCGGTGATGTGATCGTTATATTTGCTACTCTTGATGGTGCAAACCATCTGATGAACTTAACCACCAAGATCTCTGAGGCTCTGTTTTGATTTAATCTTCTTTATTATATCTTCCCTGCTGAAAAAAAAAAACATACCTTTGATCACCAATATACAGTTTATTGCTGTAGTTTAGTCTAATTTGAGGGCTTCTTGAAGCAGTAGATTCATCTATGTTTTTTTCTTTCCGGTAGACTTGTAATAAGTTCATAAGAAAATTATCTTTGTGCATTTTGGGGAAAAATATAAATTATTATTATAATAATATAAGTGAATGTTAGTTTTTTCTTGATGTAATATTAAAAATTAAATATTATATATGAAAATATATAAAAATTATTTTTTATATATTAGAATGCCCTTTTTTTAATTTTGGGTAAATTTGGGAAGAACCCTAAAGTTGGATTAATGAATTATTTTTAACAATGTATTGATTTTTTTTATTTGGATTGGATGGTTAAAATTTTTAATTTAAATTATATAGAAAGTATTCAATAGTGAAGTATCTTGAATTAAATTATAATAAATTAAATTGATAAATGTTCAGCAAATATTATTTTTATATTAATATCAAAGTTAAAAAATCTTGATATATTAAATTAAATATTATACTAAATATTATTAATATGTATGATATTTTAAATTGATGTTTAAGTGACATCTTAAATTCAGCAAAATGCTATTTTTACAAACTCAAAGTGCATGAGGCTTTATTTTGTTAAATATTATGTATTAACAAAAATGTTTGACCCCTGCAATAAGTTCAAGATTTTGAACTTATTTAATTTGAGACAATTACGCATTTACTATTTTTATGTAATGATTCATTCAAAAAAAATCAAAATATTTACAAATTAATTTTAGTTTTTAAAAATTAAAAATTATGTTAAAAAAATCATATTTTTGAAAATAATATAAAAATAAAATAAAATTATAAAATAGACTTGCCACTGCTCCACACTTCTCTTGCTTTGATTATAGTTATTTGATTCTTAGTTATTTGATTCTTAAATAAAATTCAATTATATAGCCAATTTGGTCTTGTGAAAAATTTACTTACAACTAATGCAATGAGACGACGATTTAATGGCATGTTGTTAGATATTTTTTTTTAAATTTTAAATTTTTATTACATACAAACATAAGAAATTATGATTGATCAATGATTTCTATTTTATGTTTAAAAAAATTAGGTTAGTGTATTTATTTTTAAATTTTTGAAAAATACACATGAGATATGTTCACATATTTTTGAAACAATATTATGAAAATAAAAGATAAGTGCAAGTTTAATTATATTTTAAAAAATAAAATAAAGATTTTAGTTGATGATAGAATTTGAATAACCTATTAAAAAAAGTATTATTTATTTGATTAATAAAATTGATTATTTTTAATATTACACTTTGGTACCCCCAATTTCTCTTCATTCAACGTATGTAATGTTCATTTCGTGTGATGCTTTATTAATTTCAGTTAGATGAACTTATTATTGTAGTGCTTCGAACAAGCTCATGCATCGATCGTATGGCGGAGATCCCCGTCCGATCAACAACCCTAAAGCAAGTGTGCACGATGATTCAAACATACTGGTTACTGAAAACCCTAGAGGACCGCCACCTCATGCTCGCAAGCAATAGCTACAATATCTTCACCAGCATCGCTTCTTCAGAGGTCGTCGGATCAACTATCTCAAACCGGCACCTTATCACGGATTCCACGATGGCGCTAATCGCCTCCTCAAAGGTGAAAATTTAGTGTGCAGAAGAAAGGACACTGGTGATTAGTGCGTCAGTTTCCTTGGAACGGATGATGTTAAGGAAAGGTCAGAGTAGAGAATGGGGTTGATGAAGCTCCATCGATTGGGTCCTAGTTGGAGGCTGGCAGTGGAGGGCTTTGAAGGATCCAGATGGCCGCCAAGTGGAGAAGGTGTTGCACCTATCTTTAACGTGGAAGAGAGAGAGTTTTTTTTTAGAGAAGAATGAGTCATTATTGGGATCTTGATTTATTTTAGTCTCCAGATAGAGAATGCCCAGAATGTGAAACTAGTCTTCTGTAACCCAGAAACATGGTCTTTATAGCTTGGAGGCCTACTACATTCCATGAAGCGATGTTTGAGAGAAGAGCTTAGTAGATTAAGGCTCCGTTTGTGAGAGCTTTTTTAGTTCGTTTTGCTTTTGAGAGTTTGAATTTTTAATTTTGATACCCATTTGAATAGTGTGTTTTTTGAAACTGAGTTTTAGTTCCATCTCACTGAAAGCTCCGTTTTAGCCTTTTTTCAAAAAAAGAAATAAACTTTCAGGGACTTTAAATCGTTTTAGAATCCAAAAAAAACGACAAATGGGTTAGAAGCATGCCACTTTGCTTAGTGTTTATTGACTTAGATTAAGAATTCTTAGCTTTTGAGGTGTTCTTGGAGGTCATGGCTTCAAAAGCAGTCCTCAGGGTTAAAGAAATGAGACAGACAAAGTGAGTTTTGCAGGATAGGAACACTTGAAGGAGGAGGTGGATCCATGGGAATTGTAGCAGACTGAGTTTAAATAAGACCAGGTGCTAGCTGAGGAGGGAGAACTTGATTTAGATCCTCAAGTAAACCTTTGGAAGTTTGGGGCTGTTATGATAGTGTGGTGAAGTGAGAAAGTGCACTGTAATGTCATTTGATATTTGTATTTGGACTCGTTTTGGAGATTTTACAATGAAATGTTATATTTTTTAATTTGATTTGATAGTGTGCGATGATTATGAGAAGATTATGATCCAATTTTTTTAAAATAAAAAATTTTGTAATATACATCATAATTTTTTAAGCAATAAATTTTTTATTTTTTATAATAATTTTATCATTATATTTTTAGACAACTGTAACAAAATCAAAGCAAGATTTTGAGCTGATAAGATTATTGATAGAGAAATAAACATACAGTTTAAGTTACATAAAATGAAAGATCAATTTTAAATTAATAATTAATTATTCAAAAAGTTATGTTTTTAACTATTATAAATAATTTAATTAAAAAATTTCCTTGGATAATTACTAAAAGAAATTAATTGATTTTAAAATTAAAATTAACGATTCTTGCTACTAAAATAGAATACAACTTTAATTATTGATCTATTTCAAAATAAACCGTTTTCAAATGAAAAACTGATTATTTATTAAATAAATTTATATATTAATAATTTTAATTTAGCTTATTATCAGAATAACATAATAATAACTTGATTGTCTTTTAAAACAATCTCATTCACAAAAATAATTAAAATAATTAAAAACTCTCTTCCAAAACTTTGAAATGATAACATACAACCATTTCAAAATATAGCTCTCATAAATTTCTTTTATTTTTAAAATTTATCAATTTATTAAATAAAAATATTCTTTATTTTAAAATGATATATCATATATTTATTTAATAAATCCTCTCTCATATTATATAAACCAATATGCTTACATCAAATATTTAATGAAATAAAATTTAATAATTGTAAACAATAAAATAGTAGCTCAAAGAACCAACATAGATTCTAACATAAAATATAAGAATGAGTAGTGAAGGAAAATAGGTTATTTTTTCTACAAGTATGGCAAGAACTCAATAGCTCCTAAGGAGGCATCAATAAACAAATATATTAACAATTATTGCAGTGTATCAAAGAGAGATTTTTATGTCTTAGTTTTGTATTAAGATCTCACACACAAAATATATAAATAAAAAAAAATCACATAAACATTAAAATTTTTATGTGAAAAACCTTAAAAAGAGAAAAAAACATTGGGCTTAGCCTAATTTAAAAATTTCTATATAAATGAAGTTATATGAGTTTGTTTTTTCCTATAATTGGGGAAGGCTGATATATAAGATGGAGCATCTATTTGATCTCTTATGATTCTAGTAGAAGTAGTTGAGGATGATGATGTTGGTCGAGTAATGGTGGTTAGGTGATAATAGTAAAATCAGATGGCCAGGAGACAATGATAGGAGATGACAATAGTTGTACAATAGCAATTGGGCAATGGTGGTCAAATTATGACAATTAAGCAATGATGGTCAAGCAATGACAATTGAATGATGGTGATTATATTAGGGCAACAAGGCGATGAGAAATGTATTACAATTGGATGACAATGGTGGTCGAATAACAACATCTGGGCAAATGCATTTGATGGTTGTTTTCATCAATGTTGACCATCGAGAAGAGTTTTAGAGTTCTTTAGATCCCGAAGCTTTCTTCAATTTCAAGTTTCAACCCTCTATATATGAAGAATGGAGTCTATAAGCTCTCTTTCGCTCCATGTCTCAACCTTCTATATATAAAGAATGGAGTCTATTTATAATTTTTAAGAATAACACTCTAATTATTTTTTTGTCAAAGTTTCAAATACTCCATCAAACTATTTTGATTCCTTTGATCATGGAATATTTATTTAATATTTAAGTGTTATAATGACCTCAAAATCTAAGTTTAAACTCATTGAACTCCTCTTAATAAGATGCTTAGTTCGACTAATAAAATACAATATTTGAAGATTATTTAACTCTTCAACTAGTGTCTCAAAAAGTTTAATCATATTTTAAATGTTTGATTTGAGCTTCATTGAATTCACATTACACTATTTTTAGTATCATTAAATTTGTCATGTTAAGGTGCTCTTTTTGACTTTAAATTTAGTAAAATTTAAGTTTGAATGGTCTTAAGCTTAATTTTCAAAAATTTTAATTCAAATTATACATTAAGATTCATATTTTATCAATTAGATTTTTGATAATGTATCATTTGCCCCTTATTTTAAAATAAGAAAACCTATATATATATATATATATATATATATATATATATATATATATATATATATATATCTTTAAGAAAATTTATGGCATGAAACTATAGTTCCAAAAAATTACTGTGAAGTAAATTCTCATATACTATAATTTCACCTTTCTATGTGGTCGGTGCAATCATTTGAACAAAAATTGCTAAAAAAAATTGTTTCAAAATTCTTAAAGTGGCTGTTGATTGTAGTGACTTTGTTGGGCTTTCAAAGTGCTAAAATTAAGTTCATGAAGTCAAAAATATATATTTTATAACCCAATAAATGGCTGATTTACCTACTTTGGTCCAAAATAAGGCTCTATATAAGCTTGCCTTTTAGCTTGATATCGATGTCTAATGTTAATCAAAATTAGTGATGATAAACATCGACATGAGTTTTGATTCCATTGAAATAATTTGAAATGTGTTGCAATTAAAACAAAATTTGCATTTTACAACAAACTTCGAGAGAGAAGAGACCACTCGTTGGAAGCTGATGTAAGATTTTGAAAATTTGAAGATTGTTGAAGATTTCAAGAAAAAAAATCTTCATTGGTGATATTAAAAAATATATTAAAGTTTGAAAGATTGAATAATTTTGAATATGACTTTAAACTAAGGCTTCTTATTTATCCAGTTATTGAATGGTTGTTTTATGCTTGATTAAAATTTTTAATCAAATTGTTAAAGGCGATAAATTATCAATTATTATATAAGAATGATTTGTATTTTTGAAAATTTACCTCTCATATGACCTTTAGATGTCTTTGAAACATATTTGTGATCTTTTAAGTCACCACATCCTTTAGATGTATTGAAGTTCTCTCACCAACACACCCCTTTGAAGGTCTTACTTATCTTCAATAAACTCTACATCAAAAATTACATCATGAAATAAACATCTATGTTTATTTCAACCACTAATTCAGTCATAAAGTCTCTCATTGTCATCATTGCCACCATTCTTATAATAAGAAGGGGATCAAACGATTGAACAAATGAGAATAGAAGCCATCATCTGATGGATGATGGACATTTGTTAATATTGATGTTAATTGACAAGTGACATGTTCATCAACAATCAATGTTAGGTGTTATCAAACAAAACTTTTAAATTTTCTACCTATATTTCTCAATACTAAAATCATTTCTTAAATGTGTAAAAGTATGGCTTAGTTATAAATTTATGTAGGGAACACTAGTCTTTTTTATCAAAAATTTGGACACACGATGATCAAAAATACAATGTGAATATTGAAATGCTATTTTACATATCTTACAACTTCTAGTAACTTGAAATTGACCTATATCTGGGCATATGAAATTCATCATCAAAATGCTCAAGTTAACTATCATCAAATAAAATTTTGAGGACGCTTTGACTAAGTAACTTAAAAAAATTCTAAATACAATTCTTTGTGTTTTACATAGACCCATATGGACTTCAAATGAGATTTTATTGATATTGTTAGTTTTATCTCACCAAATTATGTTATGTGAGTAATATGACTATTGAAGAGAAAGATTGAATGATCTCAAAATTAATTATTGAAATTTATGGCCTTAATATTTAGGTGAGTAAAGATCTAATAAATACTTTTAAATTTATACTAGATCATATGAATGTTATGTGATATATTAGTTAACTATATTTGGATTTATCTATAATTAAATTAAACTATCCAAATTAAAGTCTAATTCAGCTTTTGTTTTGGTTTGAAAAGTAGTTTAATTGATTTAGTTATTGAATATTTTGACTATAACTATTTGGTTTGGCTAATTTATAAACCAAAGCATATAAACTAACTAAATTCACACCCTAATTTAAAGTAGGTTCAAATGGAAGCCATTGGTTTATTTAATGTTTGTTCATATAGATTAAGTCTAGTTTAGATTAGTCAAGGGGAGATTCAAAGTCTAATTGAAATAAATTTATTGGGTTAATGTTTAATCAAGATATTAATTGATGTTAATTGAGTTAAGTTTGGTCAGAACTAGACTAGTTGCCAATATGGAGTGAAGTGAGTTTTTAAGTTCTAGCGAGTGTCTTAATTATTAGGCTTAAATCAATTTGATTTCAATGTAACTTTAAGCCAAATAGAACATCTAGGTTTAGGTCATTAGCTTCAACTCAAGTAGAAACTATAAGAGTATGTATAATCTTAGGTTTTTACTAATTATGATATAATATAGGGTTTATAATAGTTTAAAAAGGTCTAAATTAGACTACTAGGCCACCTAAAAAAAAATGTTAAGATGGGTTACGGATCTAAACTCTTCATATAAGCTTATTAAGAGAGAAAATTTTTAAGAGAAGGCCACTAAAAAGCTATACTAGGTGTGTTAGGATTATCCTAGAGTTTAGGATATAATCTAAAGCTTATAAGATCATAGGTGGATTACTAGATTGTTAAGCTTACTTGGGGTCTTGGGTGGAATCACCAATTAAGAGCTTTTCATTTAGTATCATCTAAGTAACATATGTTAAGGAGCTTGGTCATATGATGCTGTGGTTGAGCTAAATCTAAGCTAAAAAAAAAGTTTAACATGAGATATTTATAAAACTTTTGACATTATGATTTGTCACTTCATTGTAATAGAGATGCAATGGAGTAAAGGCAATGGTGGCAAGTAGATTGTGGGAAGCTTAATGACGAAGTGGTTGGTTGTACATACATAGGTATGCAAGATAACAATAAGCATGAAGCTTTAACCAAGTTGAAGAACATAACATGTAATAGTAGAGCAATTGAAGGAGAGAACATCATGTGGTAGCATGGAGGGTAAAAGCAATAAATGTGCATGATTCTTTAACACATCAACATAATTTGAATACTTTAATTAGATTAATAATTTTTTACTTTTTTAGTATAGGAATTAATAATTATATGGGCTTTTGAGTGTGCTTTAGAGGCAATTTTAAATAATAAAATGACCACTCATTATGTGCTCTCATATGTCAAATTTATTGAGATCCATAATAATGCCTAGAAATTATGCCTACACATATGATTGAGATTATACCAAAATTTAAGATTATATTTAAAGATTAAACTAATAACATTTGATAAAAGCTTCATTTGGTAAAGATAACATCCAATAGAAATTGTTGCTAATAAGTATCGAAATGAAAAGTTGATTTAACTAAATAAAAAAATTATAGCACTCTAAAATTCTAGATTTATGAAAATGGATTAGCCACCAAAATAACAAATTAGAAAAAAAGAAGAAGAATAAATAATTCCCCTAAGCAAGTGAGAAATGGAGGTGATACAATGAATAATAAACAATTGGGATATTTACATACATAGCACATAATTCTTATGCATTTGCACATCAAAAATTTAAAGATTAATATTTACAATTATATCACTTTTTCTTTGGATAAAAAAGTGCATTTCAATTTAATAGATTAATAATGGTGGTATTTTTTCTACAATATTAAAAATTTAGGTGATATTTATGTAAAAAAGAAGTTTTGAAGGTTATATATGAAAATATTTAAAAATTGTGTGCCATGAATGTACATGCCCCTAAACAATTTTGTAGAAATCTTAGTGATTGGATAAGCTTCACAAGTTTTTGAAGATCTATTAATTTTGAGATACATAACCGACTTATATAAATTATAGATTAAAAAAGGAGATAAATATAATATTAATGATTAATATTTAATATTCAAATTTAAAAGTTGAGATAGAAATTTGGTAGGAACATAAGTTTTTTCTTATACTGTAATTTAGATGAATAAAAAGCAAAAATATCAAATATATATTTTGGTTGTATATTTCTTTTTTTGATAAATAAAATATGTTTGTACACATTTTATCTTTATTTTCATCAAACGCTTTCAAAAATAATATTTTTTAGGGGCTTTTACATACACTATCACCCTATTCTTACATATTTACAAATTAACCATTTTTTAACATGAAAATTTTAAATTGACACTCAAATATTGAAATTCATAACAAAAATCCAAACCATATTATTCATTTTAGTAAAATTCATAATATTTTGATCATGGCATGCGCAAATACATGAGTCTCATAGGATGAGGATCTTGTAATTTTGAAAAGGTTTTGAACTTCTAATTTTAGTTTCTTTAATTTAGTTTTTATATCTGCAAAAGAATGAATTAGAACAGGATGAACTTGCATCAGATTTTTTCTTAAATACTTTGATAAGGAGTATATAGGAGGCTTGTAATTAAAATTTTCTTATTTATCTTTCTTCTTATCATTAAGAAGATTGATAATTTTATCACGAGTTGAATCATCTTCAACTTATACTAAAAGTTTAATTAATTGATCTTTTTGCTCGTGGGTGAGCGTATACACGATGGTGAGGCGGGAAGAACTAAGGAGGTACAAGAGGAGAATAGAAGAAGAGAAGAGAGGGAAAAGCGACCGAGCACACATAATACACAGAGCCTCTTGATATAAAGGTGGAGGCAGGGAGGCTTGAGCAAAGGTACAATTATTAAACAAAGAGAAAGCGTTGAAGTTAAACAGATAATTATTAAATAAAACTTTTCGTTAAGCAAAGCTACTATTATTAAATAAAAGATACTTTGCAGAGGTACAGAATATTATAAGATGGCTACTTTTGGAAAGTAGCAGTATTTTTCTTTGGTGGGACCCACTTTATGTAAAGTAGGTTCCTTGCTGGTGAAGATAAGCGGCTACTTTTGGAAAGTAGCAATTATTTCTTCTGGTGGGTTTGCTTTATGAATTTAAGTTTCTCCGGTGGATCCATGTCGACGCCGTTAGAAGACTCGCCACTGTCGTAGATATAGATAGGGTGATTAAACACCTTGGCGAGTTGATTTTCTAGATTTTTTTGAGACAATCCTTATGTTGAATCTCAATCTCATGAGGATAAAGTCTTTTGATGCTTTGTAGTACCTCGTCTACTGATAGCTCAAAATCCATAATTTTTTGAGAGATCATTAATTCAGAATAAGCTTTAATAATGGCTTTAATTTGCTTGATCTTATCCTCAATCTTGATTGAATTCCACCATTTTAGTAAAAATTGTCTTTGAAGGACCAACTAATTGAAGGGGTCCTTTCCAAGTATAACGTTCCAACTCCAAATCCATGAGATTTGGCAGTCTGTGAAGAAATGAGCAAGATTTTGTCCTTGAATCATTTTTCTAGGATTAATAGCCCTCATTTTGGGGGTAGCTTCCATCCAGTCATTGAAGACTTCTTTGATTGGATCTGGAATAATATTTAATTTTGCTCCAAAATAGTTCCACCATCTGAAGAACCATGCTGGAAGTTCTTTGTTGATAATATCTTTATTCATTATATTTTTAAGTTTTAATAAATAAGTGTTTTATATATCCTAGTCAAGTCTAGTAGAGCCATGATGGGGTAAATCCCTGGGGAGGGGAAGGATGTTAGAGATTTTTTGTTGTATTTCACAAAGCTTCAGATAAACTAGTACTTTGTTCATTCCTCCCATGGCTTTATCCCATCTTCGTCGTAAATGGCCATCCCTATTGCGTGATGCTTGATAGGGTGATAAGTCCTGTTTATTGTTATTTATGATATTTCTCGGTAGAGGTTTATATTCTCTTCACACAAATGGCGTAAATCCTGATGTGGCTTGAAAGGGTTGTAAGTCCTATTTTTGTTGACTGTCCTGAAAGATATTTCTCTAATGGAGGTTTATACTTAGTTTGTTTTATCCTTATGTGGTGATTTGTTTCAAATTCTCCCTGCATCATCTTCCTCTCTCTCTTTTCCCCATTTTTGGTAATATGGCTTCTACTTCTTGAAGTAACTTCTAATCGATTAGGGAAATAATAATTTAATCAAGAACTCAAATGGTAGTTCCCGAAAGAAGAAGACCTAAATAGATGGTCTCTTCCCAAAATTGATAAAACTATCATTTATCAATTTGGAACTACAGCTGATGGCGATGTTGAAGTTCGATTCAACCTCATCGATCCATTACACTTCCTGGGTTTCTATCACTTACATCAAAAGTAATGGTTCACACACTCCGAACCATCGGTCAGCCCTTTTAAATAAAATCATATCTATCATCCGGTGAGAAAATCAATCTCCATCGAAATGAACTTTAGTCTTAATGAGCTACACAATAGGTTCTAAGATTAAAGAGGTTATTCTGAAGGAATACTTCCAACCAAAGTGCGATAATTTTTGTACTTGGCATATAAGTTTTACTTCAAGATTCCTCGAAATAAAAAGATTTATATTTGAGAAAATGAGAAAGAAATAGTCAAAGCAACTATTTTAGCATGGTTTTGATTCTATGCTCAATCGCTCAAGTTACTATTTTATACCAAAAAATGGCAAACAGAGCAAGAAAAAATAATTGAAGCATCTTATCTTCTATCAGTTGTAAAAATGGTGGATGATAAACCTTTAGAATTAGCGGCCTTCGAAAAAATAAATTCCGATCCACAAATTCTAAAAGAATTTATTACTTTAATTAAACAACTTAATTATAGTAATAGTATACTTCAAATAATCACTGATCATCTTTTTAGCCTAGAGTCTAAAATCGATTAGATGCTTAAACAAAAGGTTTCTAGCCCCGAATCTAGCAAAGCTTCAGAAAAAGCTTCTACTAGTATAAACCATTTGTAAAATCTTTTATCCAACCACCTCCTAAATTGGCTCTTAAGTTAGGACCCACTTCTAAAGACATTCAAAATTTGATTCTAAATTTAAGTGAAAAGTATGTAGGAGCTCTTGAAGATATCAGTTAATTGAATGAAGATTCAAATGAATCCTCAACCGAAATATGATCATCAGTAATATTGAAAAGTTCAAAACCTTTTCAAGAATTACAAGATCCTCATCCTCTTTTTTGATATCCAAAACTTTCTTATCCAAAGAAAAATTTGGAAAACATTATTATAAAAACCCCTCCTCTCGATTTATTATTTGAGGAAGATACTCATTTCATAAATTCCTGATGGAGATTCTTTATATGAATGAAATATTGATGGACTTTCTGGACATCAAATCATTCATACCCTTCATCGAATGCTTATGTTTGCGATTGCTGTTCAATCAAGACATCAAGAAAAACCTCATATTATCGCTCGAGCCATCATTTTAGGATTCTCTGGAACTCAGAAAGGATGGAGGGATAATTTTCTCAGTATTCCTCAATGGGAAGACCTCCTTAGCAAAATTGATTTAAGTACTAAGGATCTTCTAAAAGAACAGTAAAAACCTAATGAAAATTCAGTCTATAATCTTCTTCAAACAATTATAGATCATTTTTCTGGATCCGTTGGAGATTAAGGAGAAAAAACTCGTTCCTTACTCCAAAAATTAAGATGTCCATCCTTAACCCATTTTTGATGGTACAAGGATATATTTCTAATACGCATCATGACACTTTATGATGCTAATAGCCTTCATTGGATGCAAAATTCAGGCCTTCCAATCTATTTGAAAAGGTTAAGGTTTCTCTTGTACAATGGAACCATCCCATATGAAACCCTAACATATGGAAACCTTATTTTATGTATTAAAAGCTGGTTTAGCAATGCTCGATCTTAAATTAAAAGATCAAATGAAAAGAGAATGTTTACTTGAAGCAACTTGGCGAATTGCGATCAATTCAAGCGATAGGTACATCCTTTATCTTCCAAACATAAGGGAAAAATACGAAAAACTATTTTTCCTAAGCATGAAAAAGCACTTCATAAAAATGTGATAAATTCACGCACAAACACAAACACTCTCGTCCCTCTGGTTCTAAAACCAAAGAGACAAGATAAATATAATGTTATAAATGTGGCCATACAAGTCATTACACAAATAGATGCACTGTCAAGAAGAAGTTAAATGAACTTGATGAAGGTTAAAACAAACCACGATGAAAATTTAAAACACGATTAAGAATCAAGAAGAAGAAGATCATATTTCATCATCATCAGATTCTGAGAAATCTGATAAATCTAACTGTTGTAATTCCTGTCAATAGGTAGATTATTATAAAAATATAATAAATATGGCAGTCGCATCACGAGCAAAAGACCAATTAATTAAACTTTTAGCACATGTTAAAGATGATTCAACTCGTGATAAAATTATCGATCTTCTTAATGATAAGAAGAAAGATAAATTAGAAAAATTTAATTACAAGCCTCCTATATACTCCTTATCAGAAGTATTTAAGAAAAAATTTGAGGTAAGTTCTTCATTTTCTAATTAAGCTTCTTTATCTGAACAAAAGAATGAATTAAAGAAATTAAAAGTAGAGGTTCAGCAAATGAAAGCTGAGCAAGAACAAATGAATGGTCGTCTGATGAATCTTGAGATAAATCAGAAGATGCCTAATTCATTTGACAATATAGAAGCTGATTCTAATCAAGAACCAGGTTTCTTACAAAATATGTAAAAGGCAATATACCAGAAATGGTATGTTTCCATTAAATTAATTATAAATAAAGAATTTATTTTACCAAATTTAACTGCTCTAGTTGATAGTGGAGCAAATTTAAATTGTATACAAGAAGGAATAATTCCTTCGATATATTTTGAAAATACTAGCCGGTTAAAGTAGGCGGTGAGTCTTTACAAATTAAGTATAAATTATCATCTGTGGCCGTGTGTCAAGATGATATTTGTATTCAAATGCCTTTTATTTTAGTCAAAAGTTTGACACAACACATTATTTTGGGAACACCTTTTCTTCTTAAAATAATGCTATCACTAGAATTGATGATCTTTGAATTGTGTTTTCTTTGGGATAAAGAAATCACATTCCGTTTTATCACCAATCCTAAAGAAATTATCATAAATGAAATGAATAGGCTTAATAATAAGTCTATGCATATAAATTATTTACAAGAAGAAATTGCTAGTTTAACTATTAAACAATAAATTTCTTCCACAAAATTAAAAACAAAAATTCAAAATTGCCACTAAGAATTCCAAAAGGAAGTTTGTGGTGACAACCCAATTGCTTTCTGGGAAAGAAAGACTCATGTAGTGGATCTCCCGTATATTGATAATTTCAATGAACGAGACATTCCCACTAAAGCTCATCCTTGTCAAATGAACGAGCACTGCCTTGCTTTATGCAAAGAAGAGATTGTTGATTTATTAAAGAAAGAAATAATTCAGCAATCCTACTCCTCTTGGAGCTGTACCACATTCTATGTTATGAATTTAGAAAGGAAAGAAAGACCGACTTGTAATTACAAGCGTTAAATAAAGTTTTAAAATGGATCAGATATCCAATTCCTAATAAAAGGGATTTATTAAATAGATTGCATATTGCAAAAATATTTTCCAAATTTGATTTAAAATCAGGATATTGGAAGATCCAGATAAAAGAATCAGATCGGTATAAAATAGCATTTGCGGTGCCCTTTGGACATTACAAATGGAATGTAATGCCCTTTGGTTTAAAAAATGTACCTTCAATTTGATATCATGAATAATATATTTAAAGATTATTTTAAATATATTTTAGTCTATATTGATGATGTTCTTGTGTTCTCAACATTGATGAACACTTTAACCATCTAAGAATATTTAAATGGTTAATTTTAAAAAATGGATTAGTTATTTCAGAGCCAAAAATCAAATTATTTCAAATTAAAATAAGATTTTTAGGCCATAATATATCCAATGCTTCTATTATACCAATTAATAGAAGTATTGAATTTGTAACAAATTTTGATATCATTTTAGATAACAACCATTCTGGTTCTTAGGAGCTCTCAATTATGTAGCTAATTTTATCAAAATCTTGCCAAAGATACAACCCCACTCTTTGACAGATTAAAAGAACCCACCATGGTTTGATACTCATACCATGGTGCATAAAATTAAAGAAAGGTTCAAAACCTTCCTGTTAATCTTGCACCCACTAGTTTCAAAATTGTTGAAACGATGTCTGATAAGATGGAGGTATCTTAAAGCAGCAAAAGAATTCTAAAGAAGATTTAGTTCGCTTTATTTCTGGTAAATGGAATCCTACTCAACAAAAGCATTCCATTATAAAAAAATGCTTTCTGTGATTAACTGCATCTCAAAATTCTAAGATGATTTACTTAATCAGCATTTTCTCCTTCGTATTGACTATTCCTCCATCAAATACATCATTGAACTAGATGTCAAAAATTTAGAATCATGGCTAAACCAGTTTTAATACATGCAGAAAGAAGGTTTTCATATATAAGGGTTTCATATGGGATGGTTTCAAAGCAAAGAGAAACCTTAACCTCACCAAATAGATTAGGAAGGCCTTCAATGAATTTTACTTTAAATGAAGGCTATTAAAGTGTCATGGTGCGTCTTTAAAATATATCTTTGTACCATCAAAATGGGTTAAGGATGGACATCTTAATTTTGGAGTAAGGAGCAGTTTTTTCTTGATCTCAATGGATCAAAAATGATTTAGAAGATTATAAAGCAATTTTCATTAGGTTTTCTTTCTTTTAAGATCCTTACTTAAATCAATTTGCTAAGGTCATCCCTTTGAGGAGCAGAGAAAATTATCCCACCATCCTTATTACTTTCTGATTCCATTTCCAAGAAATAAAATGATAACATTTGATCTCAATAAATATATCAAACCTTTAAATATATTCAGGATGATATGATAGCATTCAAACCTTTAATCCTTAAAGGTCTAAATGCATCTATTAAAGAGATGAGATGCCTTAGCTCAATTAATGAGTGTTGTAGAGATTTATGTTTCGACTATACAGATATATAACAAAGACTTATTTATTAAAGACTAAAAGTACTTCAATAGTAAGAGAAAGAACTAAGGAGTACAAGGAGAATAAAGAGAAGGAGAAGGAAAACGAGCACCCAGATGAGCCTCCTTATATACAGAAGCTTCTCATGAAAATTAATTTAGGTGTTTAATCACCCTATCTATATCTGCGACAGTGGTGAGCATGGTCGCTCTATTGGAAAAGATCTGGTTAATTCAACAATTGACATGATCCACCCCTGATCATCCCTGGTCGTGACCATGACCGCTCTAATGGCAAAGATCCAGTCAATTCAACAATTGGCATTATCCTCATGAGACCGAGATTCAACATAAGGAATGTCTCAAAAAATCTATGAAAATCAACTTCCCTGGGGAGGGGAAGGATGTTAGAGATTTTTTGTTACATATCACCATAGTTTTTGCTATTCTTTTGGAAGATCCTTAGTACTTAAGTCAATTTCGCTAAGGAGATCTTCCCTTTGAGGAATAGTGAGAAAATTATCCCACCATCCTTTCAGAGTTCCAGAGAATCCTGAAATGATGGCTCGGGCTATAATATGAGGTTTTGCTTGATGTTAGCTTCTAAGCAACATTTCTCTTTTGTTTAATAATTGTACCTTTGCTTCTAATTAGGAATTGGATATCTGATTCATTTTAAAACTTTGTTTAGACTTGTATTAATTAAGGTCTTCCTCTTTCCTTTTATTCATAACATAGAATCTTAAAGCTCTGAGGTAGGATTCAATTATTCCTTTCTTTAATAAATCGAATCTCTTTTCATAAATTCATTTGATAAGAATGTCGTTATTGAAATTATTAATGTATGGGATGCAAGAATTCACGGGTTAGAAAATCAGGAAGAGAATTTTCATTACCTTTAATGAATATTTTTCCTAAGCATGAAAAAGCACGTCATAAAAAACATGATAAATTCACACACAAAACGATCTCGTCCCTCACGGTTTAAAACCAAAAAACAAGAGAAATAAAATGTTATAAATATGTGATCGTCAGTCATTCATGAAAATAGATGCAACATGAGAAGAAGTTAAATGAACTTTAGATTGATAAAGGGTTAAAACATCATGGCTCTGATACCAGACTTCCACCAGGATATATTTGTAAATTTATCTTTATGGTGCTTATCTTATTCCTGATTTGAAAATGGTGAACCCTCTAAAAAACAACACGCCATCCCAGATGTAGTTACAGAAAGAATATTTATTTCTCTAAAGAAATAAAATAGAATATTCTTGAAATTAATCCCTCTGATTATTCAATAAATGATCCATGGGCCTTATTTGAAAGATATTTGAAAAACAATCCTTTCACATTTGAATCTAACCCCTCAAGAGAGAATTATGAAAAAATCTTAATACAATTAAAGTGTATTGAGATTAACCATATTCATGATCAGACAAACCATACAATTTTGTATAGCAAATGCATTATACAAAAAATATTTCATCAAAGTGAATGGGGACTAACACCATTCCAAGAAAAAATGTATTTTTATCCTCCACTAATTTACAGTACAAAATTGATATAAATTATTGGTGTTATATGCAAGCTATGATGAAAGCCTTCTTCCTTCTCAACGAAAAGTGAAGGCATTCATGGATGTTCATCACGCAACAGGGATGGCCATTTATGATGAAGATGGGATAAAGACATGGGAGGAATGAACAAAGTACTGGTTCACCAAAGCATGGTGATATGTAACAAAAAATCTCTAACATCCTTCCCCTCCCCAGGGATTTACCCCATCATGGCTCTGATAATTCTCTGGTAGAGGTTTATATTCCCGTCTTCATCGCAAATGGCCATAAATCCCTATTGCGTGAGGCTTGAAAGGGTTGTAAGTCCTATTCTTGTTGACTATTTGGAAAGATAATTCTCTAATGGAGGTTTATACTTAGTTTGTTTTATCCATATGTGGTGATTTATTTCAAACTCTCCCTGCATCATCTTCCTCTCTCCCTTTTCCCCGATTATATGGCTTTTCTTAAGTAACTTCTAATCTAATGATTAGGAGAAATAATAATTTAATCAAGAACTTCAAATGGCGAGTTCCCCTTGAAAGAAGAAGACCTAAATGGTCTCTCCCCAAAATTGATAAAACTATCATTTATCAATTTGGAACCTTTGATTTTAAGGGAAAATCTTCAGTGAAAACTATAGAACAAACCATTATTATAGATCAAATGGATAAAACCATTTATCTACTAACATTTGAAGATCTGCATAAATATATGCATGACTTTAAATATATTCATATAGGGATGATAGAGATAGCATTCAAACCTTTAACCCTTAAAGGTCTAAATTCTTCTAATTTAACAAGCTTAAGAGATGGCAGATGCCTTCAATGGGCTCAATCCCTAATGGGTGTTGTAGAGACTAGGCTATGTCATGGGCCAGTCTATTTCAACACCTTTCCCAATCTGAGTTTATCTCTTTCTGATATAAACCTTTTTGAAGCTTTAAAATTACATTCTGACTTTATGGTTATGATTTTCTCCCAGTTGTTTGCTTTAATTTTCAGAATTCATTTTTGAATTTTAAATACTCTAAATCCTAGAGTTCGAAAAGCTATTCAACCAGCCGAACGAACTACTCTGATTGAAACAAATCTGTTAGCATCCCATATTGTTACTAACAGAGTGATTAAATGGAATAAGGTGGTATTTCCTGACTCATGGACTATACCATCTGCGGTCGCACCAAGACCTTCCATTAATCAAGATGTACATCAGATAATTCAAACAGCTGATGGCGATGTTGAAGTTAGATTCAACCCTCATCGACCCATTACACTTCCTAGGGTTTCTATCCCTTCTAAAACCTCAAAGAAGTCTAGATCGGATGGTTCACACATTCTTGAACCATTGATCGAGGCCCTTCGCCTAAACAAAAATCATATCTATCATCCAGTGAGAGAAAATCAATCTCCCACTCCATCTGAAATGAACTTTAGTCTTAATGAGCTACACAATAGGTTCTAAGACTAGAGGTTATTCTGAAGGAATACTTCCAACCTAAGTATGATAAATTTCATACTTGGTATAGAAGTTTTACTTCTGAACAATGTCTCAAAATAAATGATTTATATTTGAGAAAATGAGAGAAAGAAATAAGCCAAAGCAACTATTCCTTTCGTATGGTTTTAGTTTTTGCAAATTCTGCACTGTTATTTTAACTAAAAAAAAAAGCAAGGAAAAATAATTGAAGCATCTTATCCTCCATCGGTTGCAAAATGGTGATGATAAACCTTTAGAATTAGCGGCCTTAAAAATAAGTTCCACAAATTCTCTAAATTAAACAACTTAATTATTCTTAGTATATACAAATAATTTTTTATAATCTTAGCCAGATCTAAAATCATCTTAAACAAAAGGTTTTAGCTAAACAAGCAAAGCTTCAAAAAAAGCTTCTACTAGTATAAACCCATTTGTGAAACCTTTTATCCAACCACCTCCTAAATTGGCTCTTAAGTTAGGACCCTCTTCTGAAGAGATTCAGAATTTGATTCTAAACTTAAGTGAAAAGTATGTAGGAGCTCTTGAAGATATCAGTCAATGGATTCAAATGAATCCTCAATCTAACGATCTTGATCAATCGGGTAATATTGAAAAGTTCAAAACCTTTTTCAAGAATTACAAGATGCCCATCCTCCTTTTGATATCTAAAAACTTTCTTATCCCAAGAAAAATTTGGAAAAACATTATTATAAAAAACCCACTCCTCGATTTATTATTTGAGAAGATACTCATTTGGGAAATTCTTATGATGGAGATTCTTTATATGAATGGAATATTGATGGACTTTTGAACATCAAATCATTCCTACCCTTCATCGAATGCTTATGTTTGCTAGCTTATCTTGACATAAAGAAAACCTCATATTATCATTTGGGATTCTCTGGAAGGATGGTGGGATAATTTCTCACTATTCCTCAAAGGGAAGACCTCCTTAGCGAAATTGACTTAAGTACTAGGGATCTTCCAAAAGAACAGCAAAAACCTAATGAAAATTCGGTCTATAATCTTCTTCAAATAATTATAGATCATTTTGCTGGATCCATTGGAGATGAAGGAGAAAATACTCCCTCCTTACTCCAAAAATTAAGATGTCCATCCTTAACCCTTTTTTGATGGTACAAGGATATCTTTCTAGCACACGTCATGACATTTTATGATGCCAATAGCCTTCACTGGAAGCAAAAATTTATTGAAGGCCTTGCTAATCTATTGCTGGGTTAAGGTTTCTCTTCTCTGATGGAACCATCCCATATGAAATCCTATCATATGGAAACCTTCTTTCTGCATGTATTAAAACCGGTTTAGCTGTTTTGATCTTAAATTAAAAGATCAAATGAAAAGAACATCTACTTGGCGACGACTTGGCGAATTCTGATCAATTTATGATCCTCAGTGCGTCCTTTATCTTAACACAAGGGAAAAATACGAAAACTATTTTTCCAAAGCATTAAAAAAGTCATAAAAATGTAATTCACACAGGCACTCTAGTCTCTGGTTCTAAAACCAAAGAGACAAGAGAAATAAAATATCACAAATGTGGCCGTACAGGTCATTACGCAAATAAATGCACCGTCAAGAAGAAGTTAAATGAATTTTAGATTGACGAAGGATTAAAACAAATCCTGATGAAAATTCTTCTTACATCCTCGATTACGAAGAGAATCGAAGAAGAATCATATTTAATCTTCATCTTCATCGATTGATAAATCGATAAATCTAACTAACAGTCCTGTCATGAGATAGATTATTACAAAAATATAATAATATGGCAGTCTCACTACGAGCAAAAAAGACCAATTAATTAAACTTTTAGCACAAGTTGAAGATTATTCAACTCGTAAAATTATCGATCTTCTTAATGATAAGAAGAAAGATAAACTAGAAAAATTTAATTACGAGCCTCCTATATACTTCTATAGTATTTAAGAAAAAATTTGAGGCAAGTTCTTCATCTTCTAATTCAGCTTCTTTATCTGAACTAAAGACTGAATTAAAGAAATTAAAAGTAGAGGTTCAACAAATGAAAGGCAGAGCAAAAATGAATGGTGGTAATGGATCCGAAATTAATCGAGGAAGAATTCATTTGAAAATATAGAAGCCGATTCTAATTAAGAATAAGATTTTTTACAAAATATGTGAAAGACAATATACCAGAAATGGTATATTTTCATTAAATTAATTACAAATAAAGAATTTATTTTACCAAATTTAACTACTCTAGTTGATATGCAGATTTAAATTGTATACAAGAAGAATAATTCCTTCTAAATATTTTGAAAAGAACTAGCGGTTAAAGGTGACGGTGAGTCTTTACAAATTAAGTATAAATTATCATCTGTGGCCATGTGTCAAGATGATATTTGTATACAAATGTCTTTTATTTTAGTCTCAAATTTGATACAACACATTATTTTAGGAACTCCTTTTCTTCTTGAAATAATGCATATCACTAGAATTGATGATACTGGAATTCAATGTTTTCTTTGGGATAAAGAAATCACATTCCGTTTATCACCAATCTTAAAGAAATTATCATAAATGAAATGAATACATAATAATATAATATAAAACTATTTACAGGAAGAAATTGCTAGTTTAACTATTAAACAATAAATTTCTTCCTCAAAATTAAAAATAGCATTTACGGTGCCCTTTGGACATTACGAATGGAACTTAATACCGTTTGGTTTAAAAAATGCACATTTCTTTAAATTTCAGCATATCATGAATAATATATTTAAAGATTATTTTAAATATATTTTAATCTATATTGATGATGTTCTGGTGTTCTCAAATAATATTGATGAACACTTTTACCATCTAAAAATATTTAAATGGTTAATTTTAAAAAATGGGTTAGTTATTTGAGAGCCAAAAATCAAATTATTTTAAACTAAAATAAGATTTTTGAGCCACAATATATCCAATGCTTCTATTATACTAATTAAAAGAAGTATTGAATTTTCTAATAAATTTCGTGATATCATTTTAGATAAAAACTAGCTACAGTGGTTCTTAGGAGCTCTCAATTATGTAGCTGATTTCTATCAAAATCTTGCCAAAAATGCAACTCTTTGTGATTAAGAATAATCCTCCACCATGGTTTGATACTCATATGGTCATAAAATTAAAGAAAGGGTTCAAAACCTTCCTGCCTTAATCTTGCGGACCCCCTAATTTCAAAATTATTGAAATGCCTCGATAAGGGCTATGGAGGTATCTTAAAGCAAAAGAATTCTAAAGAAGAATTAGTTTGCTTTATTTTAAATGGAATCCTCAACAAAAGTATTATATAAAAAAGAAATGCTTCAGTGATTAAGTGCATCTCAAA
Organism: Cymbidium sinense; assembly: GCA_021442155.1. NCBI lineage: Eukaryota > Viridiplantae > Streptophyta > Magnoliopsida > Asparagales > Orchidaceae > Cymbidium > Cymbidium sinense. The sequence continues at coordinate 7,828,062 of CM038216.1, forward strand.
ATTCCAAGATGATTTACTTAATCAACATTTTCTCTCCTTATTGCTCCTTAGTCAAATACATCATTGAACAAGATGTCAAAATTTAGTTTCAAAATAAATTTTTTGCATCATAACAATCGACTCTCTGTTTTCGACCTACGCTTCATTAAAGGTAATGACAATTCTCTTTCTGATTTTCTGACCCGTGAATTCTTGCAGGGACGATCAGGGGTGGATCACCCCACATTGAAGAATGACCACTCCTAACTGAGGAAGTCCTTCTTTTCGTGGAGGTCGCGGCCATAGCCACTTTAATGGAAAAGATCCGGTCAATCCAACAATTGGAATGATTGATTTAAAGATATATCTTTGTGGTACTTCCTCTTCAACTACGGTTGAGAAGGGTAAACCCTCTAAAAAAGCTGCAACACCATCCCTAAAAGATGTCATTGCACAAGAACCTGTTTACTTCTCTAAAGAAATAAAATAGAATATTATTGAAATTAATACCCTCGATTATTCAATAAATATAATTGTGCCTTAAAGATATTTGAGAAACAATCCTTTACCATTTGAATCTAATCTCTCAAGAGAAAATTATGAAAAATCTTAATACAATTAAAGTGTATTGAGATTAATCATGTTCGTGATTGAATACCATACAATTTTGTATAACAAATGCGATATACAAAAGATCTTTTATCAAAGCGAAAGGGGTCTAACTCCATTCCAAGAGAAAAAATGTATTCTTATCCACGAGCAAAAAGATTATTATAAAAAATATGATAAATGGCGATGTATCGCGAGCAAAAGACCAATTAATTAAACTTTTATTTGAAGATGATTCAACTTGTGATAAAATTATCGATCTTCTTAATTATAAGAACAAAGATAAACTAGAAAAAATTTGAGGCAAGTTCTTCATCTTTTAATTCAGCTTCTTTATCCATTCCAAGATGAAGAACTTGCCTCAAATTTTTTCTAGTTTATCTTTCTTCTTATCATTAAGGAGATCGATAATTTTATCATGAGTTGAATCATCTTCAACTTGTGCTAAAAGTTAATTGGTCCTTTTACTGGCGTATCATTGTCATTTATTATATTTTATAATAATCTATTTTTGTTGACATGAATTAGATTTAGATTTATTTGAGAATGAACGATGAAATATGATCTTCTTCTTCTTGATTCTTTTGATCGAGGAGGTAAGCAATTTTCATCAGGGTTTATTTTAACCCTTCGTCAATCTGAAGTTCATTTAACTTCTTCTTGACAGTGCATCTAATTGCATAATGACCTGTATGACCACATTTATAACATTTTATTTCTCTTATCTCTTTGGTTTTAGAACCAGAGGGATGAGAGTGTCTGTGTTTGTGCGTGAATTTATCACATTTTTATGACGTGCTTTTTCATGCTTAGGAAAAATAGTTTTTCATATTTTTGCCTTGTGTTTGGAAGATAAAGGACGTACCTGAGGATCATAATTGAATTGATCGTAGAATTCGCCAAGCTATTTGTGCTCAAGTAGACATTCTCTTTTCATTTGATCTTTTAATTTAAGATCAGAGCAGATTGCTAAACCAATTTTAATACATGCAGAAATAAGGTTTCCATATGTTAGGGTTTCATATGGGATGGTTCCATCATATAGGCGAAGAGAAACCTTTAAAGAAATAGATTGGGAAGGCCTTCAATGAATTTTGCTTCCGGTGAAGGCTATTGGCATCATAAAGTGTCATGATGCGAGCTAGAAAGATATCCTTGTACCATCAAAAATGGGTTAAGGATGGACATCTTAATTTTTGGAGTAAGAAGCGAGTTTTTTCTTCTTGATCTCCAATGGATCCAGCAAAATGATATATAATTGTTTGAAGAAGATTATAGACCAAATTTTCATTAGGTTTTTGCTGTTCTTTTGGAAGATCCTTAGTACTTAGGTCAATTTTGCTAAGGAGGTCTTCCCTTTGAGGAACAGAGAGAAAATTATCCCACCATCCTTTCAGAGTTCCAGAGAATCCTGAAATGATGGCTCGAGCGATAATATGAGGTTTTGCTTGATGTGATTGAACAATAGCAAACATAAGCATTCGATGAAGGGTATGAATGATTTGATAAAGTCCATCAATATTCCATTCATATAAAGAATCTCCATCATATTTCTACATGAGTATCTTCCTCAAATAATAAATCATGAGGAGTTGGTTTTTGATAATAATGTTTTTCCAAATTTTTCTTTGGATAAGAAATTTTTTGGATATCAAAGGAGGATGAAGATCTTGTAATTCTTGAAAAAGGTTTTGAACTTTTCAATATTACTGATTGATCGATGTCGATTTGGTTGAGATTCATTTGAATCTTCATCATTGACTGATATCTTCAGAGCTCCATACTTTTCACTTAAGTTTAGAAATTCAATGTCTTCAGAAGAGGGTCCTAACTTTAGAGCTAGTTTAGGAGGTGGTTGGTTAAAAGGTTTCATAATTGGGTTTGTACTAGTAGAAGATTTTTTTACGAAGCTTGCTAGTTTGAGCTAACTTTTGTTTAAACATCGATCGATTTTAGACTCTAGGCTAAAAGATGATTTATTATTTGAAGTATACTATTACTATAATTAAGTTGTTTAATTACAGTAATAAATTCCTTTAGAATTTGTGGATCAGAACTTATTTTTCCAAAGGCCGCTAATTCTAAAGGTTTATCAATGAACAAAGTATTGGTTCTTTATGAATATATAAAAAACTTATTATTTAGTCTATTTCATTTGGTGGGACCCACAATGAACTTTAGCCTTCCCAAGATAAATATATTATTCATGATATGCTGAAATTTAGAAGGTGCATTTTTTAAAACAAAGGGCATTACGTTCCATTCATAATGTCCAAAGGGCACCATAAATGCTATTTTATATCCTCTTTTATCCGATCTACCAATATCCTGATTTTAAATCAAATTTGGAAAATATTTTTGCATTATGTAATCTATTTAATAAATCCCATTTACTAGGAATTGGATATCTAATTCATTTTAAAACTTTTTTTAACATCTTGTAATTAATTACAAGTTGCGGTCTCCCTCTTTCCTTTTCTGCTAAATTCATAACATAGAATGTACTCCAAGGGAGTAGGATTGCCAAAATATTCCTTTCTTTAATAAATCAACAATCTCTTCTTTGCATAAAGCAAGGTAGTGCTCGTTCATTTGACAAGGACGAGCCTTAGTGGGAATGTCCCGTTCATTGAAATTATAATGCGAGATCCACTACATTCTCTTCCGAAAAGCAAAGTTATCACCACAGACTTCCTTTTAGGATTCTTGGTGGCAATTTTAAATTTTTACTTTTAATTTTGGGGAAGAAATTTGCTATTTAAAAGTTAAACTAGCAATTTCATCTTGTAAATAATTTATATGCATAGACTTATTATTAAGCCTATTCATTTCATTTATGATAATTTCTTTAGGATTGGTGATAAAGCGGAATGTGATTTCTTTATCCCAAAGAAAACAATTCGATCATCAATTCTAATGATAGGCATTATTTTAAGAAGAAAAGGAGTTCCCAAAATAATGTGTGTCAAATTTGACTAAAATAAAGGCATTTGAATACAAATATCATCTTGACACAGGATGATAAATTAATTTGTAAAGATTCACCATGTTAACCCTTAGTCTTTTCAAAATATTTAGAAGGAATTATTCCTTCTTGTTTACAATTTATATATGCTCCACTATCAACAAGAGTAGTTAGTTTTGGTAAAATAAATTCTTTATTTATAATTAATTTAATGGAAACATACCATTTCTGGTATATTGCCTTTTGCATGTAAGAAACCTGGTTCTTGATTAGAATCGGCTTCTATATTGTTAAATGAATTGGCATCTTTCGATTTATCTCAAGATTCATCAGATGACCATTCATTTGTTCTTCTCACTTTAATTTGAACTTTTAGTTTCTTTAATTCATTTTTTAAAAAAAGAAGATAGAGAGGATGAACTTGCCTCAGATTTTTTCCTAAATACTTCAAATAAGGAGTAGATAGGAGGCTTGCAACTTAATTTTTCTAGTTTATCTTTCTTCTTATCATTAAGAAGATCGATAATTTTATCACGAGTTGAATCATCTTCAACTTGTGCTAAAAGTTTAATTAATTGGTCCTTTTGCTCGTGGGAGCCTGAATGTCATATTTATATTTTTTATAATAATCTATCTGTTGATAGGAATTGCAACAGTTAGATTTATCAGATTTATCAGAATCTGATGATGATGAAATATGATCTTCTTCTTCTTCTGATTCTTTTGATGAGGAGGTGTAATTTTCATGTTTGTTTTAACCCTTAGTCAATCAAGTTCATTTAACTTCTTCGGTATCTATTTGTGTAATGACAACGACCACATTTATAATTTTTTATCTCTTTGAGAACCGAGGAGACTTTATGTTTGTGTGAATTTATCACATTTTTATGTCCTGCTTTTTCATGCTTAGGAAAAATAATTTTTCGTGTTTTTCTCATGTTTGGAAGATAAAGGACGTGCACGATCATAGTGAATTGCTCACGAATTCGTTTCCTTTCAAGTAGACATTCTCTTTTCATTTGATCTTTTAATTTAAGATCAGAATAGATTGCTAAACTAGTTTTAAAACATGCAGAAAGAAGGTTTCCATATGTTAGGGTTTCATATAGGATGGTTCCATCGTATAGACGAAGAGAAACCTTAACCTTTTCAGCAAATAGATTGGGAAGGCCTTCAATGAATATCAGCATATCATGAATAATATATTTAATGATTATTTTAAATATATTTTAGTCTATATTGATGATGTTCTTGTATTCTAAAATACTATTGATGAATATTTCAACCATCTAAAAACATTTAAATGGTTAATTTTAAAAAATGGGTTAATTATTTCGACTAAAATAAAATTATTTCAAACCGAAATAAGATTTTTTAGCCATAATATATCCAATGCTTCTATTATACCAAATAATAAAAGTATTGAATTTGCTAACAAATTTCCTAATATCATTTTAGATAAAACCTACAGCTTAGAAGCTCTAATTATGTACATTTCTATCAAAATCTTGCTAAAGATCACCTCTTTGGCAGATTAAAAGAATCCCACCATGGTCGATACTCTACCATGAACAATTAAAGAAATGGTTCAAAACCTTCCCTGTCTTAATCTTGTGGACCCTACTAGTTTCAAAATTATTGAAACAGATGCCTCTAATAAGGGCTATGGATCTGGTAAATGGAATCCTACTCAACAAAAGTATTCCATTATCAAAAAAGAAATGCTTTCTGTGATTAAGTGCATCTCAAAATTCTAAGATGATTTACTTTAATTTTTTTCTCGATTATTTATTCCTCTTCAAATACATCATTGAATAAGATGTCAAAAATTTAGTTTCAAAACAAATTTTTGCATCATGGCAATCGATGCTCTCTGTATTCGATTTTGACATCGAATTTATTAAAGGCAATGAAAATTCTCTTCTTGATTTTCTGACCCAAGAATTCTTGCAGGGACGATCAGGGGTGGATCACCCCTCCTAGAAGAATGACCACTCCTAACCAAAGAAGTCTTTCTTTTTGGAGGTGAAAATTGGATCAGTCAATTCAACAATGGCATGATCAATTTAAACATATCTTTATGGTACTTCCTCTTCTTGAAAGGGTGAACCCTCTAAAAAAGCAGCCATCCCTAAAAGATGTCATTGCACAAGAACCTATTTATTTCTTTAAAGAAATAAAATAGAATATTGAAATTAATCCCTCACATTATTCAATAAATAATTTGGGTTATTTGAAAGATATTTGGGAAAACAATCCTTTCCATTTGAATCTAATCTCTCAAGAGAAAATTATGAAAAATATAATTAAAGTGTATTGAGATTAATCATGTTTGTGATCAGGAACCATACAATTTTGTATAGCAAATGCTATACAAAAGATCTTTCATTAAAGTGAATGGGGTAACTCCATTCCAAGAGAAAATGTTTTCTTATCCTCCACTAATTTTAGTACAAAATTGGCATAAATTATTGGTGTAAGCTATGATGAAGGCCTTCTTCCATCTCAATGACAAATGAAAGGCATTCATGGATGTTCATAATGAACAAGGATATCATCAACAAAGAACTTCCGGATGGTTCTTATGGTGGAACTATTTTGGAGCAAAATTAAATATTCTTCCGGATCCAATCAAAGAGGTCTTGATGGAAGCTACCGCAAAATGAGGGCTTAATCCCAAATGATTCAAGGACAAAATCTTGCTCATTTCTTCATGGAAAATCCCATGGATTTGGGAGAACGTTATACTTGGAAAGGACCCTTCAATCAATTGGTTCAAAGACAATTTTACTAAAATGGTGGAATTCAATCAACATTGAGGGATAAGCAAATTAAAGCCATTATTAAAGCTTATTCAATTGATCCCTCAAAAACTACATTTTGAGCATTAGATGAGGTACTACAGCATCAAAAGGGCGTATGAGAAGATTCAACATAAGGAACATCTCAAAATCTGAAATCAACTCGCTAAGGTGTTTAATCACCCCATATATTTGCGATAGTGTATATTTTTGAATCATGGAATCCTTTGGACTTAAATTCATAAAGTAGAGAGAAATAATTGCTACTTTCCAAAAGTAGCGCTTATCTTCACCGAATACTTTACATAAGTGGGTCCCACCAAATGAAATAATTGGTATAATATTACCTTTTTAAGCTACAAACCTTATCTTTTTTTAATAATAGTAACTTTGCTTAACAGCAAAGTTTCTATTTAATAATTATATCATTGCTTATCTTCTAAGCAACGTTTCTCTTTTGTTTAATAATTGTACCTTTGCTTCTAAGCAAAGTCTCTCCTGTGCCTCCACCTCTATTTAAGTAGGCTCTGCATTGTATTATATGTATGCTCTGCTCAATTTTCCCTTCTCCTCTTCTCTTTATTCTCCTCTTGTACTCTCCTTAGTTCTTACCTACCATTATAGTTAATTTTAAGTTTTAATAAATAAGTTTTTATACGGTTTAAGTTGGTATCAATGCCATTGGGTAAATTCTTGAGGGAAGGATATTAGAGATTTTTATTACATATCACCATGGTTTGGATGAAGTACTTTGTTCATTCCTCCATCTTATCAGTAAATGGCCATCCCTATGCGTGATGAAGTGATAAGTCCTATTTATTATTATGTGGGATAATTCTCGGTAGAGGTTTATATTCATCTTAAATGGCCATAAATCCCTGAGGCTTGAAAGGGTTGTAAGTCCTATTTTTTGTTGCGGGAAGATAATTCTCTGGAGGTTTATACTTAGTTTGTTTATCCTTATGTGGTAATTTCAAATTATCAATCATCTTCCTCTCTCCCTTTTTTTGGTAATATGGCATCTACTTCTTTTGAAGTAATTTCTAATCTAGATTAGGAGAAATAATAATTTAATCAAGAACTCTGATGGAGTTCCCTTGAAAGAAGAAGACCTAAATGGTCTCTCCCCAAAATTGATAAAACTATCATTTATCAATTTGGAATGGTGATGTTGAAGTTTGATTCAACTTCGATCCATTACACTTCCTAGGGTTTCTATCCCTCAACCTCAAAGAAGTTTAGATCATTATGGTTCACACTCCACACCATGGTGAGGCCCTTCACCTAAATAAAAATCATATCTATCATCCAGTGAGAGAAAATCAATCTCCCACTCCATCTTAAATTAACTTTAGTCTTAATGAGATACACTATAGGTTCTAAGACTAGAGAGGTTGTTCTGAAGGAATACTTCGAACCAAAGTACGATAATTTTCATACTTTGTATAGAAGTTTTATTTCTTAAGGCGACCTCAAATGATTTATATTTTGAGAAAATGAGAGAAAGAAATAGTCAAGCCAAGCAACTATTCCATTCATGGTTTTGATTACTATGCTCAATCTGCTCAAGTTCTTTGTGTTTAACTACCAAAAAAAACAAGCAAGAAAAATAATTGAAGCATCTTATCCTCTATGTTGTAAAATGGTGGATGATAAACCTTATAATTACCCAAAAATAAGTTCCATCAACAAATTCTAAAAAAAATTTATTGTAATTAAATAACTTAATTATAGTAATACTTCAAATAATCACTTATCATCTTTTTAGCCTAGAGGCTAAAATCGATCAAATCTTAAACAAAAGGTTTCTAGCCCCGAAACTAACAAAGCTTCAGAAAAAGCTTCTACTAGTATAAACCCATTTGTAAAACCTTTTGTCCTCCTAAAGCTCAAGTTGACCCTTTTCTAAAGACATTAATTTGATTCTAAATTTAAGTGAAGCTCTTGAAGATATCATCAATCAGAAGATTCAAATGAATCTCAACGTCTTGATTAATCAGTAATATTGAAAAAGTTTCAAGAATTACAAGATCCTCATCCTCCTCTTGTATCCAAAACTTTCTTATCCAAAGAAAATTTGGAAAAATTATTATAAAACCCTCCTCGATTTATTATTTGAGGAAGATTCTCATTTTGTAGGAAATTCCTATGATGGTGATTCTTTATATGAATGGAATATGGATGGACTTTCTGAACATCAAATCATTCATACCCTTCATGGAATGCTATCTTTTTAGATAAAAACCAGCTACAGCGGTTCTTAGGAGCCCTCAATTATGTAGCTGATTTCTATCAAAATCTTGCCAAAGATGCATTTATTGATTAAAAAAATCCCCACCATGGTGGTCTCATACCATGGTAAAAATTAAAGAAAGGGTTCAAAACCTTCCTTGATGAGCAAGATTTTGTCCTTGAATCATTTTTCTGGGATGGTTCCATTGCCGAGATGAGGATTTACAACCCTTTCAAGCCTCACAAAATAGGATTTATGGCCATTTGTGATGAAGAAGGGAATATAAACCTCAGGAATTATCCCAACATAATAATAAATAGGACTTATCACCCTATCAAGCATCGCATTGGATGGCCATTTTTTTGCGATGAAGATGGGATAAAGCCATGGGAGGAATGAACAAAGTGCTATTTATCAAAGCATGGTAAAATGTAAAAATCTCTAACATCCTTCCCTCCAGATTTACCCCATCATGGCTCATACTTAAACCAGGATTTCTTTTTGATAATGGAATACTTTTAGAATTCCATTTACCGAAATAAAAGCTAATTCTTCTTTAGAATTCTTTCTGTAGGATACCTCCAGCCCTTATCGAGGCATCTATTTCCATGATTTTGAAACTAGTGGGGTTGAAGGAAGATTTTGAACCCTTTCTTTAATTTTGCATATAGACTCTAATACCTTGGAGGTTTATACTTAGTTTGTTTTATCCTTATGTGATTTGTTTCAAATTCTTCATCATCTTCCTCTCTCCCTTTTCCCCATTTTTTATGGCTTCTACTTCTTTTGAAGTAACTTCTAATCTAATGATTAGGAGAAATAATAATTTAATCAAGAACTCTAAAATGGTAGAGTTCCCCTTGAAAGAAGAAGACCTAAATAGATGGTCTCTCCCCAAAATTGATAAAACTATCATTTATCAATTTGGAACTACAGCTGATGGCGATGTTGAAGTTCGATTCAACCCTCATCGATCTATTACACTTCCTAGGGTTTCTATCCCTTATGAAACCTCAGTGAGATGGATGGTTCACTTGAACCACCGAGGATTCATATAAATAAAATCATATCTATCATCCGTGAGAGAAAATCAATCTCCCACTCCATTGAACTTTAGTCTTAATGAGCTACAATAGGCTAAGACTAGAGGTTGTTAAGGAATACTTCCAACCAAAGTGATAATTTTCATACTTGGTATAGAAGTTTTACTTCTCAAGACCAACGTCAAAATAAATGATTTATATTTTGAGAAAAGAGAGAAAGAAATAGTCAAAAAAAATATTCCTTTTTTAGCATGGTTTTTTAGATTACTATATTTACTATTTTAACTACCAAAAAATGGCAAACAGAGTAAGTAAAAATAATTGAAGCATCTTATCTTCTATCAGTTGTAAAAATGGTGGATGATAAACCTTTAGAATTAGCGGCCTTCATTAAAATAAGTTCCGATCCATAAATTCTAAAGGAATTTATTACTGTAATTAAACAACTTAATTATAGTAATAGTATACTTCAAATAATCAGATCATCTTTTTTAGCCTAGAGTCTAAAATTGATGGATGCTTAAAAAAGGTTTCTAACCCTAAAACTAGCAAAGCTTCAGAAAAAGCTTCTACTAGTATAAACCCATTTGCAAAATCTTTTATCCAACCACCTCCTAAATTGGCTCTTAAGTTAGGACCCTCTTCTAAAGGTATTCAGAATTTGATTCTAAATTTAAGTGAAAAGTATGTAGGAGCTCTTGAAGATATCAGTCAATCGGATGAAGATTCAAATGAAATCAAAACTCGATGTTGATCAATCAAGTAATATTGAAAAGTTCAAAACCTTTTTCAAGAATTACAAGATCCTCATCCTCCTCTTGATATCCAAAAACTTTCTTATCCAAAGAAAAATTTGGAAAAACATTATTATAAAAAACCCACTCCTCCTGATTTATTATTTGAGGAAGATACTCATTTCGTAGGAAATTCCTATGATGGAGATTCTTTATATGAATGGAATATTGATGGACTTTCTGAACATCAAATCATTCATACCCTTCATCGAATGCTTATGTTTGCTACTGTTCAATCTAGACATCAAGCAAAACCACATATTATCAAGCCATCATTTCAGGATTCTCTGGAACTCTGAAAGGATGGTGGGATAATTTTCTTCCTCAAAGGGAAGACCTCCTTAGCAAAATTGACTTAAGTACTAAGGATCTTCCAAAAGAATAACAAAACCTAATGAAAATTTGGTCTATAATCTTCTCCAAACAATTATAGATCATTTTGGATCCATTGGAGATCAAGGAGAAAAACTCGCTCCTTACTCCAAAAATTAAGATGTCCATCCTTAACCCATTTTCGATGGTACAAGGATATATTTTAACATCGTCATGACACTTTGATGCCAATAGCCTTCGGAAGCAAAATTCATTGAAGGCCTTCCCAATCTATTTGAAAAGGTTAAGGTTTCTCTTGCCTCTATGATGGAACAATCCCATATGAAACCCTAACATATGGAAACCTTACGCATGTAGATTAGCTATATATGATCTTAAATTAAAAGATCAAATGAAAGAGAACGTCTACGCGAAGCAGCTTGGAACAATTCAACTGTGATCCTCAGGTACGTCCTTTATTTTCCAAAAATAGGGGAAAAATATGAAAATACTATTTTTCCTAAATGTGAAAAATCACGTCATAAAAATGTGATAAATTCACTCATAAACACAAGCACTCTCGTCCCTCTGGTTCTAAAACCAAAAAGATAAGAGAAATAAAATGTATAAATGTGGTAGTCATTACTAAATAGATGCAAGAAGAAGTTAAATGAACTTGATTGGAAGGTTAAACAAACCAATGAAAATCTACTTACATCCTCGATTAAGAATTAGAAGAAGAACATATTTCATCTTCATCTCATTTCATGAATTTGATAAATCTAATCAGTAAATCCTAATGATAGATTATTCTAAAAATATAATAAATATGAAGTTTGTATACACACGAGCAAAAGACCAATTTAAACTTTTAGCACAAGTTGAAGATGATTCAACTGATAAAATTATCAATCTTCTTAATGATAAGAAGATAAAGAAAAATTTAATTACAAGCCTCCTATATATATCGTATTTAAGAAAAAATCAGAGGCAAGTACATCTTCTAATTAGCTTCTTTTGCGAGCTAAAAATTGAATTAAAGAAACTAAAATTATAAGTTCAACAAATTAAAGTTGAGCAAGAGAAAATGAATGGTCATCTAATGGATCTTGAAATTAATCAAAAAATGCCCAATTCATTTGAAAATATTGAAGCTGATTCTAATCAAGAACCAGGTTTCTTACAAAATATTAAAAGGGCAATATACCAGAAATGTTATATTTCCATCAAATTAATTATAAATAAAGAATTTATTTTCCCAAATTTAACTCTAGTTGATAGTGGAGCTTTAAATTGTATATAAGAAGAATAATTCTAAATATTTTGAAAAAACCAGCTATAAAGGCGGTGGTGAGTCTTTACAAATTAAGTATAAATTATCATCTGTATCAAGATGATATTTGTATTCAAATGCCTTTTATTTTTGTCAAAAATTTGACACAACACATTATTTTTGGAACTCCTTTTTTTCTTAAAATAAGCCTATCACTAGAATTGATGATACTGGAATTCAGTGTTTTTTTTGAGATAAAGAAATCATATTCCATTTTATCACCAATCCTAAATAAATTATCATAAATGAAATGAATAGGCTTAATAATAAGTCTATGCATATAAATTATTTACAAGAATAAATTGCTAGTTTAACTATTAAACAACAAATTTTCAAATTAAAAGCAAAATTCAAAATTGCCACCAAAATTCCAAAAGTCAGGTGACAACCCAATTGCTTTCTAGGAAAGAAAGACTCATGTAGTGGATCTCCCGTACATTGATAATTTCAATGAATGAGACATTCCACTAAGGCTCATCCTTGTTAGATGAACGAGCACTATCTTGCTTTATGCAGAAGAGATTCTGATTTATTAAAGAAAGGAATAATTTGGCAATCCTACTCCCTTGGCGTAGCATTCTATGTTATGAATTTGAAAAGGAAAGAGGAGATGACTTGTAATTAATTACAAGTCGCTAAACAAAGTTTTAAATGGATCAGATATCAATTCTTAATGGATTTATTAAATAGATTGCATAATGCAAAATATTTTCCAAATTTGATTTAAAATCATGATATTGGCAGATCCAGATAAAAGAATCGGATCGCTATAAAATAGCATTTCTGGTGCCCTTTAGACATTACGAATGGAGCATGCCCTTTGGTTTAAAAATGCACCTTCGAATTTGATATCATGAATAATATATTTAAAGATTATTTTAAATATATTTTTAGTCTATATGATGATTCTGTTCTCAAACAACATTGATGAACACTTCAACCATCTAAAACATTTAAATGGTTAATTTTAAAAAATGTATTAGTTATTTGAGCCAAAAATCAAATTATTTCAAATAAGATTTTAGGCCATAATATATCCACGCTATTATACCAATTAATAGAAGTATTGAATTTGCTAATAAATTTCGATATCATTTTAGATAAAAACAACAGTTCTTAGAGCTCTCAATTATGTAGATTTTTATCAAAATCTTACAAAGATCACCCCATTCTTTGATGATTAAGAAGAATCCCCCCATGATGGTCTTCATACTTGGATGCAAAATTAAAGAAAGGGTTCAAAACCTTCCCTGTAATCTTCGGACCCTACTAGTTTCAAAATTGTTGATGCTCTCGGTAAGCTATGGAGGTATCTAAAGTAAAGAATTCTAAAGAAGAATTAGTTTGCTTTGTTTTTACGTAAATGGAATCTTACTCAAAGAATTCCATTATCAAAAGAAATGCTTCTTAAGTGCATCTCAAAATTCCAAGATGATTTACTTAATCCATTTTCTTTTTCATATTGGCTTTTTTAGTCAAATACATCATTGAACAAGATGTCAAAATTTAGTTTCAAAATAAATTTTGCATCATGCATCATGGCTCTCTCTTTGATTTTGACATCAAATTCATTAAAGGTAATAAAAATTCTCTTTCTGAATTCTTGCGAGGAAATCGTGGATCACGCATGGAAGAATGACTACTAATCGAGGGCGTCTTTCTTTTCATGGAGGTCACGTCGCATCTAATGGCAAAGATCAATTCATTCAATTGCATGATCAATTTGTAAACTTATCTTTATGGTACTTCCTCTTCAACTACGGTTGAAAAGGGTAAACCCTCTAAAAAAGATGCAACACCATCCCTAAAATATATCATTGCACAAGAACCTATTTATTTCTCTAAAGAAATAAAATTAAATATTATTGAAATTAATCCCTCTGATTATTCAATAAATAATCTGTGGGCCTTATTTGAAAGATATTTGGGAAACAATCATTTCCCATTTGAATCTAATCTCTCAAGAGAAATTATAAAAAAATCTTAATACAATTAAAGTGTATTGAGATTAATCATGTTTGATCGACGAACATATAATTTTGTATAGCAAATGATACAAAAGATCTTTCATCAAATCAAATGAACTCATTCTAAGAGAAAAATGTATTCTTATCCTCCACTAATTTTAAGTAAATTATTGGTGCTATGCTAACTATGATGAAGGCCTTCTTCCTTCTTCAAAAGGCATTCATGGATGTTCATAATGAACAAAGATATTTCTAACAAAGAACTTCCGATGGTTCTTGGATGGTGGAACTTTTTTTGGATCGAATTAAATATTCTTCCGAATCAAAGAAGTCTTTTGACGGATGGAAGCACAAAATGAGGCTATTAATCCCAAAAATGATTTTTTGGACAAAATCTTGCTCATTTCATCATTTTGCCAAATCCCATGGATTTGGAGCTAGAACGTTAAATTTGGAAAGGACCCCTTCAATCAGTTGGTCCTTCAAAGACAATTTTTACTAAAATGGTAGAATTCAATCAACATTGAGGATAAGCTTAAGCAAATTAAAGCCATTATTAAAGCTTATTCTGAGTTAACAATCCCTCACTATGGATTTTGAGCTAGGTAAGTACTACAAAGCATCAAAAGACATTATCCTCATGAGACCGAGATTCAACATAAGGCGTCTCAAAAAATCTGAACTACAAGTGTTTAATCACCCTATCTATCTCTTAGTGGGTCTTCTTACGTCGATGTGGAATGGAGAAACTTAAATTCATAAAATTAGGAAGAAATAATTGCTACTAAAAATCGCTTATCTTCAAAGGAACCCACTTTACATAAAGTGGGTCCCATAGAAATAATTACTACTTTCAAGTAGCCATCTTATAATATTAGTACCTTTGTAGCCTCTAAGCAAAGTATCTTTATTTAATAATAGTAGCTTTTCTTAACAAAAAGTTTCTATTTGATAATTCCTTGTAACTTCTAAGCAGCGTTTCTCTTGTTTAATAATTGTACCTTTGCTTAAGCAAAGTCTCACCTATGCCTCCACCTCTATAAAGGCTCTATCTGTATTATTATGTCTTTCCTTTTTCTCTTTTTCCTTCTTCTCTTCTTTCTCTTCTTGTATCTTTTTGGTTCTTCAATTATGTAAGTTATTTTTAGTTTTAATAAATAAGTGTTTTATATATACTAGTTTAAAAGATATATAAAACATATAAAACTTAAAATCTTTCTATATTTGAAATGAGAACCAAAATCTGAGGAATAGAAGAGAAGAGGAAAGAAGATCATCTTACATACATAATACAGATTTTTCTACTAAAGAAGCTAAATTAGAAATGATTGCCTCATTTTCTTAAATACTTCAGATAAAAGTATATAGGAGGCTTATAATTAAATTTTTCTAGTTTATCTTTCCACTTATCATTAAGAAGATCGATAATTTTATCACGAGTTGAATTATCTTCAACTTGTGCTAAAAGTTTAATTAATTGATTCTTTTGCTCGTGGGTGAGTGCATATAAACTTATCATATTTATTATATTTTTATAATAATCTATCTGGCGATTTTGCTTAAATTTATCATTTATCGATGAGGATAAAGATGAAATATGATCTTCTTCTTCTTAGATTCTCTTTAATCGAGGATGTATGCAAAATTTTCATCGGGTTTGTTTAATTCCCATCCAAGTTCATTTAACTTCTTCTTGATCCATTTGTTTGTAATGACCGACCACATTTGTAATATTTTATTTCTCTTATCTCTTTGGTTTTAGAACCAGAGGGACAAGAGTGCTTGTGTTTGTGCATGAATTTATCATGTTTTTTATGATGTGATTTTTCATGTTTAGGAAAAATAGTATTTCGTGCTTTTCCCTTGTGTTTAGAAGATAAAGGACATACGAGGGTCATGTTGAATTTAATTCAAGTTTTGCTCAAGTAGACATTCTCTTTTTGATCTTTTAATTTAAGATCGCAGATTTAAAGTTTTAATACATGCGATAAGGTTTCCATATGGATTTCATGTGGGATGGTTCCATCATATAGAGAAACCTTAACCTTTTTTAGCAAATAGATTGGAGGACCTTCAATGAATTTTTGCTTTGAAGGCTATATCATAAAGTGTCATGACGTGCTAGAAATATATTCTTGTACCATCAAAAATGGGTTAAGGATGGACATCTTAATTTTGGAGTAAGGAGTTTTTCTCCTTGATCTCCAATGGATCCAAAAAATGATCTATAATTATTTGGAGAAGATTATAACCAATTTTCATTAAGTTTTTTGTTCTTTTGGAAGATCCTTAGTACTTAAGTCAATTTTGCTAAGGAGGTCTTCCCTTTGAGGAAGTGAGAAAATTATCCACCATCCTTTCGAGTTCAAGAATCACCGAAATGATGGCTCAAATATGAGATTTTGATGTCTAGATTGACAGCAAGAAACATAAGCATTGGATGAAGAAGGTATGAATGATTTGATGTTCAAAAGTCCATCAATATTCCATTCATATAAAGAATCTCCATCATAGGAATTTCTACAAAATGAGTCTTCCAAATAATAAATCAGAGTGTTGGTTTTTTATAATGTTTTCCAAATTTTCTTGCGATAAGAAAGTTTTTGGATATCAAAAGGAGGATGAGGATCTTGTAATTCTTGAAAATGGTTTTGAACATTTTCAATATTACTTGATTGATCAGTATTAGTTTTAATTAAGGATTCAATTGAATCTTCATTCGATTGACTGATATCTTCAAGAGCTCCTACATACGTTTCACTTAAATTTAGAATCAATTTTTGAATGCCTTTAGAAGAGGGTCCTAACTTAAGAGCTAGTTTAGGATGTGGTTGAATAAAAGGTTTCACATATGGGTTTATACTAGTAGAAGCTTTCTCACGAGCTTTAGGCTAGAAACCTTTTGTTTAAGCAGCTGATCAATTTTAGATTCTAGGCTAAAAAGATGATCGTGATTATTTGAAGTATACTATTACTATAATTAAGTTGTTTAATTACAATAAATTCCTTTAGAATTTGTGGATCGAACTTATTTTTTAAGGCGCTAATTCTAAAGGTTTATCATCCACCATTTTATAGATGAGGATAAGATACTTATTTTTTCTTGCTCTGTTTGCCATTTTTTGGTAGTTAAATAACAGTAGATTGAGCATAGTAGCAAAACCACGAAAGGAATAGTTACTTTGGCTTGACTATTTCTTTCTCTCATTTTCTCAAAATATAAATCATTTATTTCGAGACGTTGGTCTTGAGAAGTAAAACTTCTATACCAAGTATGAAAATTATCATACTTTGGTTGGAAGTATTCCTTTAGAACAACCTCTCTAGTCTTAGAACCTATTGTGTAGCTCATTAAGACTAAAGTTCATTTCAGATGAAGTGGGAGATTGATTTTGTCTCACTGGATGATAGATATGATTTTTATTTAGGTGAAGGGCCTTGATCGATGGTTCAAAGTGTGTGAACCATCTGATCAAGACTTCTCTGAGGTTTCAGAAGGGAAAGAAATCCTAGGAAGTGTGATGGATTAACGAGGATTGAATCGACTTCAACATCATCGTTTATTTCTACATCTTAATTAATGGAAGGTCTTGCGATCTCGATGGTATTGTCCATGAGAAATACCTCATTCCATTTAATCACTTTGTTAGTAGCAATATGGATTTAGATTATTCAGTAGTTGTTAATGGTTGAACACTTTTTGAACTCTAGATTTAGAGTATTTAAAACTCAAAATGAATTGAAGATTAAAATAATAGTTTAACACGGAGAAAATCATAACCATGAAAAGTAAATGTAATTTTAAAGCTTCAAAAGATTTATCATAAGAGATAAACTAAAGGGGAAGGTGTTGAAATAAATCGCCGTGACATAGGCTAGTCTCTACAACACTCATAGGGATTGAGCCAGGAAGGCATCCCATCTCTTAGGCTTACTAGAATAGAAGCAAGACCTTTGGGGTTAAAGGTTTGAATGCCATCACATCATCCTCATATGAATATATTTAAAATCTTGCATATATTTATGTAGATCTTCAAACATTAGTAGATAAATGGTTTTATCCATTTGATCTACCGTAATGGTTTGTTCTACAGTTTTCACTGAAGATTTTCTCTTAAAATTAAAAGTTCCAAATTGATAAATGATAGTTTTATCAATCTTGGAGACCATCTATTTAGGTCTTTTTTTTTCAAGGGAACTCGCCATTTGAGTTCTTGATTAAATTATTATTTCTCCTAATCGTTAGATTAGAAGTTACTAAGAAATAGAAGCCATATAACCAAAAGGGGAAAAGGGAGAGAGGAAAATGATGCAGGGAGAATTTGAAACAAATCACCACATAAGGATAAAATAAACTAAGTATAAACCTCTATTAGAGAATTATCTTCTTGATCAACAAAAATGGGACTTACAACCCTTTCAAGCCTCATATGTGGATTTATCATTTGCGATGAAGATGGGAATATAAACCTCTACCAGAGAATTATCCCAGATAGTCAACAAAAAAATAGACTTATCACCCTATCAAGCATCCTTATGGGATGGCCATTTATACAAGAGGGATAAAATGGAGGAATGAACAAGGTCGTTCATCCATGTGGTGATATATAACAAAAAATCTCTAACATCCTTCCCCTCCCTAGAGATTTACCCCATCATGGCTCTGATACTAGACTTACACCAGGATATATAAAAAACACTTATTTATTAAAACTTAAAAAGAACTTACACGATGACAGTAGGCAGGAAGCAGGAAGAACTAAGGAGAGTACAAGAGGAGAATAGAAGAGAAGAAGAGAAGGGAAAACTGAGCATTGAGCACACATAATACACAGACAGAGCCTCCTTATCGTACTTTGGTTGGAAGTATTCCTTCAGAACAACCTCTCTAGTCTTAGAACCTATTGTGTAGCTCATTAAGACTAAAGTTCATTTCAGATGGAGTGGGAGATTGATTTTCTCTCACTGGATGATAGATATGATTTTTATTTATAAAGGGCCTCGGCCGATGGTTCAGGAGTGTGTGAACCATTCAATCTAGACTTCTCTGAGGTTTCAGAAGGGATTGAAACCCTAAGAAGTGTAATGGATCGATGAGGGTTGAATCAAACTTCAACATCACCATCAGATGTAGTTCTAAATTGATAAATGATAGTTTTATCAATTTTAGGGAGAGACCATCTACTTAAATCTTCTTCTTTCAAGAGGAACTTTTGCCATTTCAGAGTTCTTGATTATTATTTCTCCTAATTTAGAAGTTACTTCAAAGTAGGAAACTACCAAAAATGGGGAAAAGGGGAGAGGAAGATGATTTGGAGAAACAAATCACCACATAAGGATAAAACAAACTAAGTATAAACCTCCATTAGAGAATTATCTTCCCAAACAGTCAACAAAAATAGGACTTTTTCATAGATTTATTTTGATGAAGACGGAATATAAACCTCTAAGAATTATCAGGGCAGTCAACAATAAGCGACTTATCCCTTATCAAGCATCGCAATAGGGATGGCCATTTACGATGAAGATGGGACCATAGTGGTATTGATGATAAATCACAGGAGGGAAGAATGTTAGAATTTTTGATATCTGAAATTCAAAGGTGCATTTTTTAAACCAAAGGGCATTACATTCCATTTCTTGTAGAATTATTATATGCATATCGATTCTTTTATGGATCACATTCTAATTTTAAATCAAATTTGGAAAATATTTTTCATTATGCAATCTATTTAATAAATCCCTTTTATTAGAATTGGATATCGATCCATTTTAAAACTTTGTTTAATGGCTTGTAATTACAAGTCAGTCTTCTCTTTCCTTTTGATTCACATAGAATCACTACTCAAGGTAGAATTGCCAAATTATTCCTTTCTTTAATAAATTGATAATCTATTCTTTGCAAAGGTGCTTTTGACAAGGATGAGCTTTAGTGGGAATGTCTTCATTGAAATTATGTATGGGAGATCAGTACATGAGTCTTTCTTTCCCATTGGGTTGTCTCAAACTTCCTTTTGGAATGTTTGGTGGCAATTTTTCTTTTTTTGGGAAGAAATTTTTTTTAGAAGTTAAACTAGCAATTCCTTCTTGTAAATAATTATATGCATAATCTTCACCAAGGAACCTACTTTACATAAAGTGGATCCCACCAAGAAAGCACTAAGCATTACAAATAGCTCCTTTTATAGAAGTAGAGGAAAGGAGAAACTTTGCTAAAGCAAACTTTTAATGAAACTTTCAAGTAAGCTATTATTAAATAAAAGATACTTTGCTTAGAGGCTAAGCAAAGGTTCAAAATATTAAGATGGCTACTTTTGGAAAGTAGCAATATTTCATTTGGTGGGACCCACTTTATGTAAAGTAGGTTCCCTTTGAAGATAATTTTGGAAAGTAGCAATTCTTTATGAATTTAAGTTTCTCCTGGATTCCACACATGCATCAAGACTCCTCATAGATATGATAGGGTGATTAAAGGCAAGTTTATTTTCATAGATTTTTGAGATGTTCCTTATGTTGAATCTCTCATAATACGTCTTTTGATGCTTTTCATCTTTTCTCATTAGCTCAAAATTCATAGTTTTTGAGGATCATTAATACAAAATAAGCTTTAATAATGGATTTGCTATCCTCAATTGATTATTATTTATCTTTGAAGGACCGATTGAAGGGTCCTTTCAGTTTCTCCATGGGATTTGGCGTGTGAAGAAATGAGCAAGATTTTTGTCATTTTTTGGGATTAATATTTTGGGGTAGCTTCCATCCAATCATTGAAGACCTCTTTGATTGGATGCGGAAGAATATTTAATTCTCCAAAATAGTTCCACCATCCAGAACCATGGAAGTTCTTTGTTGATATATCCTTGTTCATTATGAACATCCATGAATGCTTTCATTTGTCATTGAGAAGGAAGGCCTTCATCATTTGTTTTGCATAGCATAATTCATTTTGTACCTCTAAATTAGTGGAGGATAAGAATACATTTTTCTCTTGGAATGGGTTATACCCATTCACTTTGATGAAAAATTTTTTTGTATAACATTTGCTATACAAAATTATATGGTTCATAATCATGATTAACTCAATACACTTTAATTGTATTATGATATTTTTCATAATTTTCTCTTGAGATTAGATTCAAATGGGAAAGGATTGTTTCCCAAATATCTTTCAAATAAGGCCCAGGATTATTTATTGAATAATCGGAGGATTAATTTTAATAATATTTTATTTTATTTCTTTAGAGAAATAAATGTTCATTGACATCTTTTTGGATGGTGTTGCAGCTATTTTATAGAGTTCACCCTTTTCAACCGTAGTTGAAGAGGAAGTACCATAAAGATAGGTTTTCAAATCAATCAGGCCAATTATTGAGTTGAGCTTTTATGACATAAAGAAGGACTTTTGTTGGTCATTCTTCCATGTGGGTGATCCACCCCGATCTTCAAGAATTTCGGTCGAAAATCGGAAGAGAATTTTCATTACCTTTAATGAATTCAATGTCAAAATCGAAAGATTGCCATGATGGAAAAATTTGTTTGAAACTAAATTTTGACCTCTTGTTCAATGATGTATTTGGTGAACAATCAATACAAGGAGAAAAACGTCAATCATCTTGGAATTTTGAGATGCACTTAATCACAAAAAGCATTTATTTTTTGATAATGGAATACTTTTACTGAGTAGGATTCTATTTACCATAAACAAAGCAAACTAATTCTTCGTTAGAATTCTTCCGCTACTTTAAGATACCTCCATAGCTTATCGAGGCATGGTTTCAACAATTTTTTTGTAGTGGTAAGATTAAGACACGGAAGGTTTTGAATCCTTTCTTTAATTTTGCGCACTGCCATGGTATGAGTATTAGACCATGGTGGGAGATTTTTTTTTAATCTGTCAAATAGTGGGGCTGCATCTTTGGCAAGATTTTGATAAAAATTAGCTACATAATTGAGAGCTCTTAAGAACCGCTGTAGCTGGTTTTTATCTAAAATGATATCAGAAAATTTGTTAGAAAATTTAATATTGGTATAATAGGATTGGATATATTATTATTTAAAAATCTTATTTATTTGAAATAATTTGATTTTTCAAAATAACTAATCCATTTTTATAAAATTAACCATTTAATTGTTTTTAGATGGTTGAAGTGTTCATCAATATTGTTTGAGAACACCAGAATATCATCAATATAAATTAAAATATATTTAAAATAATCTTTAAATATATCATTCATGATATGCTGAAATTCAGAAGGTGCATTTTTTAAACCAAAGGGCATTACGTTCCATTGCGTAATGTCAAGAACACCGTAAATCGTTTTATAGCGATCAGATTCTTTTATATACGGATCGCCAATATCGATTTTAAATCAAATTTGGAAAATATTTTGCATTATGCAATATATTTAATAAATCCTTTTTTTAGAATTGGATATCGATCCATTTTAATACTTTAGCGACTTGTAATTAATTACAAGCGGTCCTCTTTCCTTTTGCAATTCATAGAATAAGACTCCAAGAGGAGTAGGATTGCCAAATTATTCATTTCTTTAATAAATTAGCATTCTGTATAAAGCAAGGTAGTGCTTTTCATCCACGAGATGAGCTTTAGTGGGAATGTCTGTTCATTGAAATTATCAATGTATGGGAGATCAACATGTCTTTCTTTTCGAAATTGGGTTGTCACCACAAACTTCCTTTTGGAATGTTTGGAGGCAATTTTGAATTTTTTTCTTTGAATTTTGGGGAAGAAATTTGTTGTTTAAAGTTTTCTTCTTGTTAATAATTTATATGCATAGACTTATTATTAACTATTCATTTCATTTATGATAATTTCTTTAGGATAAATGGAATTTAATTTCTTTATCCCAAAGAAAATCGAATTCGATCATCAATTGACATTATTTTTTAGACAAAAGGAGACCCTAATATGTTGTGTCAAATTAAAGACATTTGAATACAAATATCATCTTGACACTTAGATGATAATTTATATAATTTGTAAAGACTCATTGCCTTTACTGGCTAGTTTTTTAAAATATTTAGAAGGAATTATTCCTTCTTGTATACAATTTAAATCCTCCACCATTGAGCGTTAAATTTGGTAAAATAAATTCTTTTAATTAATTTTCTAGTATATTGCCTTTTGCATATTTTGTAAGAAACCTTGTTATTAAATATATTTTCAAATGAATTGGGCATCTTGATTAATTTGAAGATCCATTAGACGATCATTCATTTGCTTTGCTCAATTTTAAGAACTTCTAATTTTAGTTTCTTTAATTTGGTTTGCTAAAGAAGGCTGAATTAGAAGGCGATGAACTTGCCTCGATTTTTTCTCTTGCGATGAAGTATATAGGAGGCTTGTAATTAAATTTTTCTAATTTATCTTTCTTCTTGTCATTAAGAAGATCTCTATAATTTTATCACGAGTTTAATCATCTTCAACTTGTGCTTTTAAGTAATTGGTCTCCTTTTGCTGCGTGGGTGATATAGACTGTCATATTTATTATATTTTTTATAATCTAATTGATAGGATTTGCAATGTTAAATTTATCAAATTTATCGTCGATGAAGATGAAGATGAAATATGTTCTTCTTCTTCTTATGATTCTCTTTCAGAATCAAAGGATGTAAGAAGAATTTTCATCGGTTTGTTAACTTTTGTTCATTTAACTTCGACACTATTACATCTATTTCGCATGACCTTAGCCACATTTGTAACATTTTATTTCTCTTGTCTCTTTGGTTTTAGAACGGAGGGTGAGAGTGCTTGTGTTTGTCGTGAATTTATCAAATTTTTTTGCTTTTTTTTCCTTAGGAAAAATAGTTTTCATGTTTTCCCTTGTATTTGGAAGATAAGGGCACAGGATCACAGTTAAATTGTTCAATTAAGCCAAACTATTTCTCAAGTAGACGTTCTCTTTTCATTTGATCTTTTAATTTAAGATCAGAGCTAATTGCTAAACCAATTTTAATACATGCAGAAATAAGGTTTCCATATGTAAGAGTTTCATATGGGATGGTTCCATCATGAGGTGAAACTTAATAGTATACTTCAAATAATCTTGATCATCTTTTAAATTTAGGATATTGATTAAATTAAGATTATCATTTGATGAGGATGAAGATGAAACTTAAAATAACAAGATGGTGGCTGAGGAGAAGATCTAAGGAGAGTACAAGAGAAGAATAGAAGAGAAGAGGAAGAGCGGCACATTATACAAGCGAGCCTCCTTATATAGAGGTGGAGGCAGGAGAACTTAGAAGCAGTACAATTATTAAAAAAAATGTTGCTTCGTTAAACGATAATTATTAAAAACTTTGTTGAGCAAAGCTACTACTATTAAATAAAAGATACTTTGCTTAGAGGCTAAAAAACAAAATTTAAGAGCTACTAAAGTAATTATTTCTTTGGTGGGACCCACTTAATGTAAAGTAGGTTCCTTCTTTGGTGAAGATCGACTAGTTTTGGAAAGTAGCAATTATTTTTCTTTGGGTCGCTTTATGAATTTAAGTTTCTGATTGGATTCCACGTCGAGGAAGAAGACTCCTGCTTTTCCTTATATAGATAGGTTATTAAACACCTTGGCGAGTTTATTTTTTTGATTTGAGGAATCTCTCTATAATGTCTTTGATGATGATTTTTTGAGCATTGAGAAGGAAGGCTTCATCATGCACGCACTAATAATTTATGCTAATTTTTTGCTATTGGAGGATAGAATACATTTTCTCTTGGAATGGAGCTGAATTCTTTGATGAAAGATATTTTATTTTTTCAATTTATGGCATGAACGTATTTTCTCAATACATTATTTTTTTCATTTTCTCTTGAGAGATTAGATTTAAATGGGAAAGGATTGTTTCCCAAATATCTTTCAAATAAGGATTATTATTTATTGAATAATCGAGAGGATTAATTTCAATAATATTATGTTTTTTCTTTAGAGAAATAAATAGTTCTTAATCGACATCTTTTAGGGATGGTGTTGCTTTTAGAGGGTTCACCCTTTAAAAGTTGATGAGGAAGTACCATAAAGATATGTCATTAAATTAGATCATTCCAATTGTTGAATTAGGATCTTTGCCATTAAAATTCTTGGCGTGACCTCTGAAAAGAGACTTCTCGTTAGGTGTGGTCATTCTTCCATGAGGTGATCGATGTCGTCCAAAAATTCGGGTTGAAAATTAGGAAGATAATTTTCATTACCTTTAATGAATTGATGTAAATCGAATATAGGAGCGATTACCATGATGCAAAAAATTATTTTGAAACTAAATTTTGACATCTTGTTTAAATGATGTATTTAGCGAGAGCATCATCTGAAGGGAGAAAATATTTAAATTATCTTTAATTTTGAGATGCACTTAATCACGAGCATTTCTTTTTGATAATGGAATACTTTTTACGTAGGATTCTAAAGCGGACTAATTCTTCTTTAGAATTCTTTTAGATACCTCCATAGCCTTATCGGAGGCATCGGTTTCAATATTTTGAAAGTAGTAGGGTTAGCAAGATTAAGGGAAGGTTTTGAACCCTTTCTTTAACACCATGGTATGACTATCACCATGGTGGAGATTCTTTTAATAATCAAAGGTGGGGCATCTTTGACAAGATTTTGATAATAAATTACATAATTGAGAGCTCTAAGAGCTATAGCTAGTTTTATCTAAAATGATATCAAGAAATTTGTTAGCAAATACTTCTATTAATTGGTATAATAGAAGCATTGGATATATTATGGCCTAAAATCTTATTTGAAATAATTTGATTTTTGGAAATAACTAATTTTTAAAATTAACCATTTAAATATTTTTAGATGGTTGAAATGTTCATCAATAGTATTTAAGAATACAAGAACATCATCAATATAGACTAAAATATATTTAAAATAATCTTTAAATATATTATTCATGATATGCTAAAATTCAGAAGGTGCATTTTTTAAACCAAAGGGCATTATGTTCCATTTGTAATGTCCAAAGTGCACCGTAAATGCTATTTTCTAGCGATCCGATTCTTTTATCTGGATCGGCCAATATCCTGATTTTAAATCAAATTTGAAAATATTTTTGCATTATACAATCTATTTAAGAAATCGCTTTGATCACGAGTTGAATCATCTTCAACTTGTGCTAAAAGTTTAATTAATTGGTCCTTTTGCTTATGGGTGAGCTTATACAGACTTGTTATATTTATTATATATTTATAATAATCTATCTGTTGACAGGAGTTGCAACAGTTCGATTTATCAGATTTATCAAAATCTTATGAGGATGAAGATGAAATATTTTCTTCTTCTTCTTCTTTTGATTCTCTTTCAGAATCAGAGGATGTAAGCAAATCGGGTTTGTTTTAACCCTTAAATTAATCGAAGTTCATTAACTTCTTCTTGATGGTGCATCTATTCTCATAATGACCTGTACGATCACATTTGTAACATTTTATTTCTCTTGTCTCTTTGGTTTTAAAACCAGAGGGAGTGCTTAATGTTGTGAGTGAATTTGTATTAATTTTCATGTTTAGGAAAAATAGTTTTTCATCTTTTTCCCTTGTGTTTATATGATAAAGGACGTACCTGAGGATCACAGTTGAATTGCTCACAGAATTTGCCAAGTTGTTTGCACTCAAGTAGACATTCTCTTTTCATTTGATCTTTTAATTTAAGATCGAGTGGATTCTTAAACCGTTTTAATACATAAATAAGATTTCCATATGTAAGGGTTTCATATGGGATGGTTCCATCATATAGGAGAAACCTTAACCTTTTTTAAAATAGATTAGGAATGCCTTCAATGAATTTTTGCTTCCGGTGAAGGCTAAAAGTGTCATGGTCATTGCGTCTAGAAATATATCCTTGTACCATTGAAAAGGATGGACAACTTAATTTACGGAGTAAGGAGTTTTCTCCTTGATCTCTAATGGATCCAAAATGATCTATAATTATTTGGAGAAGATTATACACCAAATTTTCATTAGGATTCTTCTTTGGAAGATCCTTAGTCTTAAGTCAATTTCACTTGAGATGTCTTCCACCATTTTGTTTTGATTCAGAAGAATTTTGATTCTTAATTGAACGGATTGAGCTTATTGAAGGTAGAATATGATTTGATTTCAATGTTGAATATTTGAAATATCCATTCATAAAGATTCTCCATCATAGGAATTTCTTACGAAATGAGTATCTTCCTTAAATAATAAATCAGGAGGTGTTGGTTTTTTATAATAATGTTTTTCTAAATTTTTCTTGGGATAAGAAAGTTTTTGGATATCAAAGGAGGATGAGGATCTTGTAATTCTTGAAAAGGTTTTAAACTTTTTCAATATTACATGATGTCGGTTGAGATTGAATCTTTCATTGATTTGATATCTTCAAAAGCTTCTATATACTTTTCACTTAAATTTAGAATCAAATTTTGAATGTCTTCAGAAGAGGGTCCTAAAT
Organism: Cymbidium sinense; assembly: GCA_021442155.1. NCBI lineage: Eukaryota > Viridiplantae > Streptophyta > Magnoliopsida > Asparagales > Orchidaceae > Cymbidium > Cymbidium sinense. The sequence continues at coordinate 7,855,543 of CM038216.1, forward strand.
TAAGAGCCATTTTAGGAGGTGGTTGGATAAAAGGTTTTACAAATGAGTTTATACAAGTAGAAGCTTTTTCTGAATCTTTGCTAGTTTCGGGGTTAGAAACCTTTTGTTTAAGCATCTGATCGATTTTAGACTCTAGGCTAAAAAGATGATAAGTGATTATTTGAAGTATACTATTACTATAATTAAGTTGTTTAATTACAGTAATAAATACTTTTAAAATTTGTGGATCAGAACTTATTTTTTAGAAGGTCTAATTCAGGTTTATCATCCAATTTTACAAGCTGATGGAGGATAAGATGCTTCAATTATTTTCCTTACTTTTCATTTTTTTTTTAAAATAAAAAAATAGCAGCAGCAAAGCTTGCTATGCTCTGAAAGGAATAGTTGCTTTGGCTATTTCTTTATATAATTTCTTGAAATATTAATCATTTATTTGAGACATTGGTCTTGAGAAGTAAAACTATACCAAGTAGTGTACTTTGGTTATTCCTTGAGAACAACCTCTAGTCTTAGAACCTATTGTGTAGCTCATTAAGACTAAGTTCATTTTGGGATGGAGTGGGAGATTGATTTTCTCTCTTTGGATGATAGATATGATTTTATTTTGAAGGGCCTCAAGATGGTTCTGAGGGTGTGAACCATCGATCTAGACTTCTCAGTTTAGAAGGGATAGAAACCCTAGGAAGTGTAATGGATGCGATGAGGGTTGAATCAAACTTCAACATGATATATAGTTATGGATAAATGATATATTTATCATTTTTGGGAGAACCATCTATTTATGTCTTCTTCTTTCAAAGGCACTGAGTTCTTGATTAAATTATTCTCTAATTAGAAGTTACTTAGAAGTAGAAGCCATATTACCAAAATGGGGAAAAGGAGAGAGGAAGATGATGTAGGGGGAATTTGAAACAAATCACCACATAAGAATAAAACTAACTAAGTATAACCTCCATTAGAATTATCTTCCTAGATAGTAAACAAAATAAGACTTACTTTCCTCATTGATAAACCTCACTCTTTGAGGCAAAGGGTTTAATCTATTTTTTGACTATGGGAAGATAATTCTCTTAGGTTTTATGTTTTATATATGGTGAATTATTTCAAATTCTCCCTCATCTTTCTCTCCCATTCTTTAATATGGCTTCTACTTACAGTAACTTCTCTAGAGAAAATAATAATTTAATCAAAAACTAATGGTGTTCTCAAAGAGACTAAAAGATTTCTCCCAATTAAAACTATCATTTATCAATGGAACTAGCGATGGTTGATTCATTTTGATATTTTTTAAAATTCTTCATGAAAGAGAATATGATTTGCACATTCGAACCAGATGAGGCTTATAAATAAATATCTATCATCGTGAGAGAAAATCAATCTCCCATATTTTAGTCTTATAAATTAAGTTCTGTAGAAAATACTTCCAACAAAACATGATAACTTTCATACTACTTTTCAAGACCAGCGTCTCAAAATAAATGATTTATATTTTGAGAAAATGAGAAAGAAATAGTCAGCCAAACTATTCCTTTTCATTCATCTGCGATTTGTATATGCTAAATTTGATTTTAACTACAAAAAATAAAAAATATTAAAGCATCTTATCCTCCATCAAAAATGGTGGATGATAAACCTTTTGATGGCCTTCAAAATAAGTTTATCCACAAATTCTAAAGGAATTTATTCCAACTTAAGATATAATAGTATACAAAATGTCTGATCATCTTTTAGCCTAGAATCAAATTGATGGAATCTTTAACAACTTCTAACAGCTATAAAAAAAGCTTCTAATAAACCCATCTGTGAACCTTTTCAAATACCTCTAAATAGAGGAGAGACTTTGCTTAGAAGCAAGGTATTAAATAAAAGAAGACATTGTTTAAAACTTAATCATGGCCATTTAAGATGGGATCGACATGGTTCTTGGGTGGAACTATTTTGGGGCAATTTATTCTTCGAAATCAGCCTTGGCCCCAAAATGAGGGCTATTAATAGCTTTTGCTTTACCAGTAACTTCTAAATACGATTAGGAGAAATAATAATTTAATCAAAAACTCTGAAATGGTAGAGTTCCCCCGAATGAAGAAGACCTAAATAGATGGTCTCTCCTCAGATTGATAAAACTATCATTTATCAATTTGGAACTTTTGATTTTATGGGAAAATCTTCAGTGAAAACTATAGACCAAACCATTACTGTAGATCAAATGGATAAAATCATTTATCTACTAACATTTGAAGATCATTAATATGTCAGATTTTAAATATATTCATATAGGGATGATACAAATAGCATTCAAACTTTTAAAAGGTCTAAATGCTTATTTATTTTAGCGAGAGATGAGATGCCTTCAGCGGGCTCTCAATGAGTGAGGCTTGAAAGGGTTGTAAGTCCTATTTTTTTGGGAAGATAATTCTTTAATGGAGGTTTATACTTAGTTTATTTTATCATGTGGTGATTTGTTTCAAATTATCCCTACATCATCTTCCTCTCTACTAAAGTTCATTCGGATGGAGATTGATTTTCTCTCATTGGATGATAGATATAATTTTATTTGAAGGGCCCGGACGATGGTTGAGTGTGTGAACCATCTAATCTAGACTTCTCAGGTTTAAGGGATAGAAACCCTAGGAAGTGTAATGGACCGGAATGACTTCAACTTAACATTAGGCAGCAGTTCCAACAATGATAGTTTTATCAATCTTGGGGAGAGACCATCTATTTAGGTCTTCTTCATTCAAGGGATTATATCCTTGTACCATTGAAAATGGGTTAAGGATGGACATCTTAATTTTTGGAGTAAGGAGCGAGTTTTTTTCTCCAATGGATCCCAAAAATGATCTATAATTATTTGGAGAAGATTATAGAATTTTCATTAGGTTTTGTTGTTCTTTTGGAAGATCCTTATTCAAACTCGCCATTTGAGTTCTTGATTAAATTATTTCTCTAATCGTTATATTAGAAGTTACTTCAGAAGTAGAAATTACCAAAAATGGGAAAAAGGAAGGAAGATGATGAGGAGAATTTGAAACAAAACCTCCATTAGAGAATTATCTTCCCAGACAGTTAACAACAAAAATAGGACTTACAACCCTTTCAAGCCTCACGAGTTGACCATTTGTGATGAAGGCAGAATATAAACCTCTATGAGCTTAGAAAAAGGTATAATTATTGAACAAAGAGAAGCGTTGCTTAGAAGTTAAACAGCGATATAATTATTAAACTTTCTTTAAGCAAAACTTCTATTATTATCATGAGGATTTTGTTCGGCGAAGGCGGGATAAAACCATGGGAGGAATGAACAAAATCTTGGTTTATATGGTGAAATACAACAAAATCTCTAACAATCCTTACTCTAGTTGATAGCAGCATTTAAATATACTTGCGAATTATTCTCTTCTTTAATAAATTAGCAATCTCTTCTTTGAGCCATATTAGAAGTTACTTCAAAAGTAGAAGCCATATTACCAAAATGGGAAAAAAGGAAAGAGGAAGATGATCACGGGAGAATTTGAAACAAAACCTCCATTAGAGAATTATCTTCCTGAGTTAACAACAAAAATAGGACTTACAACCCTTTCAACGCAATGGGATTCTGACCATTTATGATAAATATCAGAATATAAACCTCTACCGCGAAGCAAAGGTACAATTATTAAACAAAGAGAAACATTGCTTAGAAGCTAAAGCGATATAATTATTAAATATAAACTTTTTTATTAGCTTCATCCATAGCAGGGATGGCCATTTATGAAGCGACATAAAATGGGAGGAATGAACAAATCTTGGTTTATCCAAAGCATGGTGAAATACAACAAAAAATCTCTAACATCCTTCCACGCTCTACTTGATAGGAGATTTAAATATACTTGCGAATTATTCCCTTCTTTTACAATCTCTTTGCATAAAGCAAGGTAGTGCTTGTTCATCGACAAGGGCAGGCTGAATGAATGTCAGTTCATTGAAATTATCAATGTATGGGAGATCCACTACATGAGTCTTTCTTTCCTAGAAAGCAATTGGGTTGTCACCATAGACTTCCTTTTGGAATTCTTGGTGGCAATTTTAAATTTTTGCTTTTAATTTTGGGGAAGAAATTTGTTGTTTAATAGTTAAACTAGCAATTTCTTCTTGTAAATAATTTATATGCATAGACTTATTATTAAACCTATTCATTTCATTTATGATAATTTCTTTAAGATTGGTGATAAAATGAAATGTGATTTCTTTATCCCAAAGAAAACACAGAAATCCAGTATCATCAATTCTAGAGATAGGCATTATTTTAAGTAGAAAAGGAGTTCCCAAAATTGGTTGTTCGATCCATGATTAATCTCAATACACTTTAATTGTACTAATATTTTTTCATAATTTTCTCTTGAGAGATTAGATTCAAATGAGAAAGGATTGTTTCCCAAATATCTTTCAAATAAGGCCCAAAGATTATTTATTGAATAATCAGAGGGATGCAGTTGGTCCTTCAAAGATAATTTTTACTAAAATGGTGAAATTCAATCAACATTGAAGATAAGCTCAAGCAAATTAAAGCCATTATTTAAGCTTATTTTGAATTAAATCCTCAAAATTATAGATTTTGATCAGTGGGCAGTACTACAAAGCATCAAAGGCGCCTCATCAACGAGATTCAACATAAGGAGCGTCTCAAAAAATCTACAAAATGGACTATACCATGCGGTGCTTTAGACCTTTCATTAATCAAGATGTAGATCAGATAATTGAAAATGGCGATGACGATTAAATCATTTATTTCAAGACGTTGGTCTTGAGAAATAAAACTTTTATACCAAGTATAAAAATTATCGTACTTTGGTTGGTAGTATTCCTTCAGAACAATCTCTCTAGTCTTAGAACCTATTGTGTAGCCCATTAAGACTAAAGTTCATTTCAGATGGAGTGGGAGATTGATTTTCTCTCACTTCTAGGATTAATAGCCCTCATTTTAGGGGCAGCTTCCATCCATTCATTAAAGACTTCTTTGATTAGATCTGGAAGAAGAATAGAAGAGAAGAGGAGAAGGGAAAACTGAGCACTAAGCTAGCACTGAGCACTGAGCACTGAGCACACTAATTACAAAGACAGAGCCTCCTTATTTAGATGTGGAGGCAAAGGGAGAACAGAGGTTAAGCAAGGTAGTATTAAAAAAGAAACATAGCAGGTATAATTATTAGACAGAATTATTTCTGTCAATAATGTGGCTACTTTTTGGAAAGTAGTAATTATTTCGGTTGGTGGGCCCATTAGACCTTTAAGGGTTAAAGGTTTGAATGCTTCTATTCTAGCAAGCCTAAGAGATGGCAGATGCCTTCACTGGGCTCAATCCCTTATGAGTGTTGTAGAGACTAGCCTATGTCACGAGCTAGTTTATTTCAACACCTTTCCCAATCTGAGTTTATCTCTTTTTGATATAGATCTTTTTGAAGCTTTAAAATTACATTTACACTTTATGGTTATGATTTTCTCCCAGTTTTTGAAACTATTGCTTTAATCTTCAGAATTCATTTTTGAGTTTTAAATACTCTAACATCCTTCCCCTCCCCAGGGATCACATTTTTTATGACGTGATTTTTCATGTTTAGGAAAAGGAAAGAGGGAGATCATGACTTGTAATTAATTAAAAGCCACTAAACAAAGTTTTAAAATAGATCAGATATCCAATTCCTAATAAAAGGGATTTATTAAATAGATTGCATAATGCAAAAATATTTTCCAAATTTGATTTAAAATCAGGATATTGGTAGATCTAGATAAAAGAATCGGATCACTAAAAGCGTATTTGTTCTTGACATTACGAATGGAGCGTAATGCCCTTTGGTTTAAAAATACATATCATGAATAATATATTTAAAGATTATTTTAAATATATTTTAGTCTATATTGATGATGTTCTGGTGTTCTCAAAATATAAAAGTTTTACTTCTCAAGACCGTCTCAAAATAAATGATTTGATGTTCAGAAAGTCCATCAATATTCCATTCATATAAAGAATCTCCATCATAGGAATTTCCTACGAAATGAGTATCTTCCTCAAATAATTGAACCTTAGTCTTAATGAGCTACACAATAGGTTCTAATACTAGAGAGGTTGTTCTGAAGAAATACCAATTATTAAACAAAAGAGAAACGTTGCTTAGAAGCGATATATTAAAAAAGAAACTTTCTAATCAACTAGTAGAAGCTTTTTTTGAGCTTTGCTAGTTTCACAGCTAGAATAAAAGCATTTAGACCTTTAAGGGTTAAAGGTTTGAATGCTATCTGTATCATCCCTATATGAATATATTTAAAATCTTGCATATATTTATGCAGATCTTCAAACGTTAGTAGATAAATGATTATATCCATTTGATCTACAGTAATGGTTTGTTCTATAATTTTCACTGAAGATTTTCCCTTAAAATCGAAAGTTCCAAATTGATAAATGATAGCAAATGCATTATACAAAAGATCTTTCATCAGAGCGAATGAGTTCTAACTCCATTCCAAAGAAAAATGTATTCTTATCTCCCTAATTTAGTACAAAATTGGCTTAAATTATTGGTGCTTTCTTCTCTTTTCCTTCTCTTCTTTCTCCTTCTCTTTCTCTCCGTTCTTCATGCTTCCTGTGTTATGTAAGTACTTTTAAGCTTTAATAAATAAGTGTATATATTATATCTGTGCGGAGCCATGATGGGGTATATTCCTTGGGGAAGGATGTTAGAGATTTTTTATTACATATCACCATGCTTTGGATGAACCAGTACTTTGTTCATTCCTCCCATGGCTTTATCCCATCTTCATCACAAATGGCCATCCCTATTGCGTGATGCTTGATAGGGTGATAAGTCCTTTTTTGTTGACTGTCTGGGATAATTCTCTGGTAGAGGTTTATATTCCCGTCTTTGTCGTAAATGGCCATAAATCCCTATTGTGTGTGGCTTGAAATGATTGTAAGTCCTATTTTTGTTGACTGTATGGGAAGATAATTATCTAATGGAGGTTTATACTTAGTTTGTTTTATCCTTATGTGGTGATTTATTTCAAATTCTCCCTGCATCATCTTCCTGTCTCCCTTTTTCCCAGTTTTTGGTGATATGGCTTCTACTTCTTTTGAAGTAACTTCTAATCTAACGATTAGGAGAAATAATAATTTAATCAAGAACTCTGTAATGGTAGAGTTCCCCTTGAAAGAAGAAGACCTAAATAGATGGTCTCTCCCCAAAATTGATAAAATATCATTTATCAATTTGGAGCGGATTGATGGCGATGTTGAAGTTCGATTCAAATCGATCAATTACACTTCCTAGGATTTCTATCCCTTCTGAAATCATAGAGAAGTCTAGATCGAATGGTTTACACACTCCTGGACCATCGGTCAAGGGCCCTTCTCTAAATTCATATCTATCATCCGGTGAGAAAATCAATCTCACTCCATAAATGAACTTTAGTCTTAATGATCTACATAATAGGTTCTAAGACTAGAGAGGTTATTTTGAAGGAATACTTCCAACCAAAGTACGATAATTTTCATACTTGGTATAAAAGTTTTACTTGTCAAGACCAACGTCTTGAAATAAATGATTTATATTTCGAAAAAATGAGAGAAAGAAATAGTCAAGCCAAATAAATTATTCCTTTTAGCAGCATGGTTTTGATTCTTATGCTCAATCTGCTTGTTTTAATTTTAACTACCAAAAATGGCTAGGCAAAAAAAATAATTGAAGCATCTTATCCTCCATCAGTTGTAAAAATGGTGGATGATAAACCTTTAGAATTAGCGGCCTTCGAAAAAATAAGTCTGATCTATAAATTCTAAAGGAATTTATTACTGTAATTAAATAACTTAATTATAGTAATAGTATACTTCAAATAATCACTGATCATCTTTCTAGCCTAGATCGATCAGATGCTTAAACAAAAGGTTTCTAGCCCTCAAACTAGCAAATCTTTAGAAAAAGCTTCTACTAGCATAAACCCATTTGTGAAATCTTTTATCCAACCACCTCCTAAACTGGCTCTTAAGTTAGGACCCTCTTCTGAAGACATTCAAAATTTGATTCTAAATTTAAGTGTATGTAGGAGCTCTTGAAGATCAATGGGATGAAGATTCAAATGAATCCTCAACCAAAACGATCGATCAAGTAATAATATTGAAAAAGTTCAAAACCTTTTTCAAGAATTACAAATCCTCATCCTCCTTTTGATATCCAAAACTTTCTTATCCCAAGAAAATTTGAAAAACATTATTATAAAAAACCTCTCGATTTATTATTTGAGAAAGATACTCATTTCGTAGGAAATTCTTATGATGGAGATTCATTATATGAATGGAATATTGATGGACTTTCTGAACATCAAATCATTCATACCCTTCATCAAATGCTTATGTTTGCTACATCTGTTCAATCTAGACATCAAGAAAAATCTCATATTGTCGCTCAAGCCATCATTTCAGGATTCTCTGGAACTCTGAAAGGATGGTGGGATAATTTTCTCACTATTCCTCAAAGGGAAGACCTCCTTAGCGAAATTGACTTAAGTACTAAGGATCTTCCAAAAGAATAGCAAAAACCTAATGAAAATTTGGTCTATAATCTTCTCCAAACAATTATAGATCATTTTGCTGGATCCATTGGAGATCAAGAAAAAAACTTCTCCTTACTCAAATTAAGATGTCCATCCTTAACCCATTTTGATGGTACAAGGATATATTTCTACGCGTCACTTATGATGCCAATAGCCTTTGGAAGCAAAATTCATTGAAGGCCTTCCTAATCTATTTGCTAAAAAGGTTAAGGTTTCTCTTCATCTTTACAATGGAACCATCCCATATGAAACCCTTAAATATGAAAATCTTATTTAATAAAACGGTTTAGTAATACTCGATCTTAAATTCAAAGATCAAATGAAAGAGAACGTCTACTTGGCTAAACGACTTGGCGAGCAATTCAACTGTGATCCTCAGGTACATCCTTTATCTTATAAACACAAGGGAAAAACATGAAAAACTATTTTTCCTAAACATGAAAAATCACGTCATAAAAATGTGACAAATTCACGCACAAACACAAGCACTCTCATCCCTCTGGTTTTAAAACCAAAGAGACAAGAAAAATAAAATGTTACAAATATGGCCGTACAGGTCATTACGCAAACAGATGCACCGTCAAGAAGAAGTTAAATGAACTTCAGATTGACGAAGGGTTAAAACAAACCTTGATGTAAATTCTGCTTACATCCTCTGACTCTGAAAAAGAATCAGAAGAAGAAGAAGAACATATTTCATTTTCAACCTCATCAGATTCTGATAAATCTGATAAATCGATAAATCTAATTGTTGCAACTCATGTAAACAGATAGATTATTATAAAAATATAATAAATATGACAGGTCTGTATACGCTCACCCACAAGCAAAAGGACCATAATTAAACTTTTAGCATAAGTTGAAGATGATTCAACTCGTGATAAAATTATCAATCTTCTTAATGATAAGAAGAAAGATAAATTAGAAAAATTTAATTACAAGCCTCCTTTATACTCCTTATCGGAAGTATTTAAGAAAAAATTTGAGGAAAGTTCATCATCTTCTAATTGGTTTCTTTAGCGAGCTAAAAATTAAAGAAACTAAAATTAGAAGTTCAACAAATTAAGCAAGATCAAATGAATGGGTCCCAATGGATCTTGAAATTAATCAGAAGATGCCCAATTCATTTCAAAATATAGAAGCCCATTCTAATCAAGAACCGGGTTTCTTACAAAAAAATATACCGAAATGGTATATTTCCATTAAATTAATTATAAATAAAGAATTTATTTTACCAAATTTAAATTCTCTAGTTGATAGCGGAGCAGACTTAAATTATATATAAGTAGGAATAATTCCTTCTAAATATGTTGAAAAAATAAGCTAGCGGTTAAAGGCTACCGACGGTGAATCTTTACAAATTAATTATAAATTATCATCTGTGGCCGTGTGTCAAGATGATATTTGTATTCAAATACCTTTTATTTTAGTCAAAAATTTGACACAACACATTATTTTGGGAACTCCTTTCTCTTCTTAAAATAATACTATCACTAGAATTGATGATCTTGAATTGTTTTCTTTGGGATCACATTCCATTTTATCACCAATCTAAGAAATTATCATAAATGAAATGAATAGGCTTAATAATAAGTCTATGCATACAAATTATTTACAAGAAGAAATTGCTAGTTTAACTTTTAAACAACAAATTTCTTCCCCAAAATTTAAAGAAAAAAATTCAAAATTGCCACCAAACATTCCAATAAGAAGTTTATGGTGACAACCCAATTGCTTTCTGGGAAAGAAAGACTCATATAGTAGATCTCCCTTTCATTGATAATTTCAATGAACGGGACATTCCCACTAAAGCTCATCCTTGTCAAATGAATGAGAGCACTACCTTATGAGAGATTGATTTATTAAAAAAGGAATAATTCAATCCTACTCTTAAAGCATTCATGTTATGAATTCAACAGAAAAGGAAAGAGGAAGACCATGACTTGTAATTAATTACAAGCCGTTAAACAAAGTTTTAAAATGGATCAGATATCTAATTCCTAATAAAAGGGATTTATTAGATAGATTGAATAATGCAAAAATATTTTCCAAATTTGATTTAAAATCAGGATATTGATCGGATAAAAGAACCGGATCATACAAAATAGCATTTCCCTTTGGACATTACGAATGGAGCGTAATGCCCTTTGGTTTAAAAATGCACCTTCGAATTTCAACATATCATGAATGATATATTTAAAGATTATTTTAAATATATTTTAGTCTATATTGATGATGTTAATGTTCTCAAACAATATTGATGACCAACCATCTAAAAACATTTAAATTGTTAATTTAAAAAAATGGATTAGTTATTTTTGAGCCAAAAATCAAATTATTTCAAACTAAAATAAGATTTTTAGGCCATAGTATATCCAATGCTTTTATTATACCAATTAATAGAAGTATTGAATTTGCTAACAAATTTCCTAATATCATTTTAGATAAAAACCAACTACAACAATTCTTAGGAGCTCTCAATTATGTAGCTGATTTCTATCAAAATCTTGCCAAAGATGCACTCATTGTGATTAAAAAGAATCCCCCATGGTACTCATAAAATGAAAGAAAGGGTTCAAAACCATTCCTGTCTTAAACTTGCGGACCCCACTAGTTTCAAAATTGTTGAAACAGATGCCTTTGATAAGGGCTATGGAGGTATCCTAAAGAAGCAAAAGAATTCCAAAGAAGAATTAGTTCGCTTTGTTTATGGTAAATGGATTCCTACTCAGCAAAAGTATTCTATATCAAAAAAGAAATGTTTTCTGTGATTAAGTGCATCTCAAAATTTCAAGATGATTTACTTAATCAGCATTTTCTCCTTCGTATTGACTGTTCCTCAGTCAAATACATCATTCAACAAGATGTTAAAAATTTAGTTTCAAAATAAATTTTTGCATCATGGCAATCGCAGCTCTCTGTATTCGATTTCAACATCGAATTCATTAAAGGTAATGAAAATTCTCTTCCTGATTTTCTGACCCGTGAATTCTTGGGGGTGGATCTTTCATGAATGACTCCTAGAGGAAGTCCTTCTTTTCATGGAGGTCATGGCCATAGCTGAAATGGAAAAGATCCATCAATTGATTGGTGATTTGAAAACCTATATTTATGGTACTTTCCTCTTTAAAAGGTGAACCTTAAAAAAGCACATCCAGATGTTTGCAGAACTTATTTATTTCTCTAAAGATAAAAAAAAATATTATTGAAATTAATCCATCGATTATTCAATAAATCGTGGAATTTGAAAGATATTTAGAAATAATCCTTTCCCATTTGAATCTAATCTCAAGAGAAAATTATGAAAAATCTTAATACAATTAAAGTGTATTGAGATTAATCATATTTTGATCGAACATACAATTTTGTATAGCAAATGCTACAAAAGATCTTTCATCAAAGTGAATGGGGTCTAACTCCATTCCAAGAGAAAAATGTATTCTTCTCCTCCACTAATTTACATAAAAATTAAATTATTGGTGCTCGTCTTTCTTTTCTCCTTAGTTTTCCTACTTCTCATTGTAAAATGGCGATGTTGAGTTAGATTCAACCCTCATCGATCCATCACACTTCCGGGTTTTACAACCTCGTGAGAAGTCGATCGGATGGTTCACGAACCATGAGGCCCTTCTTAAATAAAATTATATCTATCATCTAGTGAGAGAAAATTTATCTCCCACTCCATCTGAAATGAACTTTAGTCTATTTCTCAAGACCAACATCTCGAAATAAATGATTTATATTTTGAGAAAATGAGAGAAAGAAATAGTCAAGCCAAGGCAACTATTCCTTTTGTCGCATGGTTTTGTAGTTCCTATGCTCAATCTGCTCAAGTTTCTATTTTAACTACCAAAAAACAAAGAGCAAGGAAAATAATTGAAGCATCTTATCCTCCATTTGTAAAATGGTGGATGATAAACCTTTAATTAGCGACCTTGAAAAATAAGTTGATCCTTAAATTCTAAAGGAATTTATAATTAAACAACTTAATTATAGTATGTCAAATAATCTTCATCATTTTTTAGCCTAGAATCTAAAATCGATTAGATGCTTAAACTAATGGTTTCTAGCCCTAAAACTAGCAAAGCTTCAGAGAAAGCTTCTACTAGTATAAACCCATCTATGAAACCTTTTATTCAACCACCTCCTAAACTAGCTCTTAAGTTAGGACCCTCTTCTGAAGACTTTCAAAATTTGATTCTAAATTTAAAATCTTAATACAATTAAAGTGTATTGAGATTAACCATATTCGTGATTAGATGAACCACACAATTTTGTATAGCAAATGCATTATACAAAAGATCTTTCATCAAAGTGAATGGGGTCTAATTCCATTCTAAGAGAAAAATGTATTCTTATCCTCCACTAATTTATTAGTATATTATTGCTATGTAGCTATGATGAAGGCCTTCTTCTCTAATGACAAATGAAGGCATTCATGGATGTTCATAATGAATAAAGATATTATCAACAAAGAACTTTCAGCATGGTTCTTCAGATGGTGGAACTATTTTGGAGTAGAATTAAATATTCTTTAGATCTAATCAAAGAAGTCTTCAATGACTGGATGGAAGGCGCCCCAAAATGAGGCTGTAATCCAGGAAAAATGATTCAAGGACAAAATCTTGCTCATTTTTCCCGACAAATCCCATAGATTTGGAGTTGGAATGTTATACTTGGAAAGGACCCCTTCAATGGGTCCTTTCCACAAAATGGTGGAATTCAATCAACATTGAGGATAAGCTCAAGAAAATTAAAGCTTATCTGATCCTTAAAACTATAGATTTTGAGATGAGGTACTAAGCATCAAAAGATGTTATCCTCATGAGATCGAGATTCAATATAAGGAACATCTCAAAAAAATCTATGAAAATAAACTCGCCAAAAATTTTAATCTATCTATGAGGTGGTCTTATCGGCGTGGAATCCATTGGAGAAACTTAAATTCATAAAGGAGACCCACCAGAAGAAATAATTGCTACTTTCCAAAAGTAGCCGCTTATCTTCACCAGCAAGGAACCTACTTTACATAAAGTGGGTCCCACCAAAGGAAATAATTGGCTTATAATATTACGTACCTTTGCTTAACCTCAAAGCAAGTATCTTTTATTTAATAATAGTAGCTTTTGCTTAAGAAGTTTCTAATAATTATATCATTGCTTAGCTTCTAAGCAACGTTTCTCTTTTGTTTAATAATTGTACCTTTGCTTCTAAGCAAAGTCTCTCCTGTGCCTCCCCCTCTATATAAGGAGGCTATGTCTATATATTATGTGTGCTCAGTGCTTAGTTTTCCCTTCTCCTTTTCTCTTCTATTCCCCTCTTTTACTCTAGTTCTTTTCGCTTTTCGCCTATGCCATTATAAGTTATTTTTAATTTTAATAAATAAGTGTTTTATATATCTGGTATAAAAATGTCATAAATCCCACATTGAGTGAGGCTTAAAGGGTTGTAAGTCTATTTTGTAGACTATGCAGGAAGATAATTCTCTAATGGAGGTTTATACTTAGTTTATTTATTATGTGATAATTTGTTTTAAATTCTCCCTACATCATCTTCCTCTCTCCCTTTTTCCCCTTTTGGTTATATGGCTTCTACTTCTTCTGAAGTAACTTCTAATCTAACAATTAGGAGAAATAATAATTTAATCAAGAACTCTGAAATGGCAGAGTTCCCCATGAATGAAGAAGACCTAAATAGATGGTCTCTCCCCAAGATTGATAAAATTATAATATATCAATTTGGAACTTTTGATTTTAAGGAAAAATCTTCAGTGAAAACTATAGAACAATCCATTACTGTAGATCAAATGGATAAAATAATTTATCTACTAACATTTGAAGATTAGCATAAATATATGCAAGATTTTAAATATATTCATATAGGGATGATAAAGATAGCATTCAAACCTTTAAACCTTAAAGGTCTAAATGCTTTCTATTTAGCTTGAGATGGAATGCCTTCCGCTCAATCCCTTATGATTGTAGAGACTAAATTTATGTCATGGGCGGTTTATTTCAACACCTTCCTAAGTTTATCTCTTTCCATATAAATCTTTTGAAGCTCTAAAATTACATTTCTGACTTTATGGTTATGGTTTCGGGTTCTAAAACTATTGCTCTGATTTTTAGAATTCATTTTTAAGTTTTAAGTACTCTAAATCCTAGAGTTTGAAAATTTCAACTGACGAATTCTTCATTGAAACAAGTCTTAGCATCCCATATTGCTACTAATTGATTAAATGGATTGAGGTGGTATTTCTAACTCATGGACTATCTGTGATCGCTTTTAATATTGTGATGAGATAAGATAATTCAAAACGGCGATGATGTTGAAGTCGATTCAACCCTCGATCCATCATCTTCCTAGGGTTTCTATCCCTTCCTTAGATCGGATGGTTCACACACTCTTGAACCATCGATCGAGGCCCTTCGCCTAAATAAAAATCATATCTATCATCTAGTAAGAGAAAATCAATCTCCTACTCCATCTAAAATGAAATTTAGTCTTAATGAGCTACATAATAGGTTCTAAGACTAGAGAGGTTGTTTTGAAGGAATACTTCCAACCAAAGTATGATAATTTTCATACTTGGTATAGAAGTTTTACTTCTCAAGACCAACTCGAAATAAATGATCTATAGAGAAAGAAATAGTCAAGCCAAAGTAACTATTCTTTTCATAGCATGGTTTTGCAGTTACTATGCTCAATCTGCTCAAGTTGCTATTTTAAATATCAAAAAATGGCAAACAGAGCAAGGAAAAATAATTGAAGCATCTTATCCTCCATTAGTTATAAAAATGGTGGATGATAAACCTTTAGAATTAGGAGCCTTCAGAAAAATAAGTTTCAATCCACAAATTTTAAAATAATTTATTACTGTAATTAAATAACTTAATTATAGTAATAGTATACTTCAAATAATCACTGATCATCTTTTTAGCCTAGAGTCTAAAATTGATCGATGCTTAAACAAAATGTTTAGCCAAACTAGCAAAGCTTCAGAGAAAGCTTCTACTAGTATAAACCTATTTGTGAAACCTTTTATCCAACCACTTCTAAACTCTCTTAAGTTAGGACCTCTTAGAAGTCATTTAATTTGATTCTAAATTTGAAAAGTGAAAGTATGCTCTTGAAGATGTCAATCGGATGAGATTGAATCCTCTCGAATCATCTCAAGTAATATTGAAAAAGTTCAAAATCAAGAAACAAGATCCTCATCCTCCTTTTGATATCCAAAACTTTCTTATCCCAAGAAAAATTTGGAAAAACATTATTATAAAAACCCACTCCTCCTTTTTATTTGAGGAAGATACTCATTTCATAGGAAATTCCTATGGTGGAGATTCTTTATATGAATGGAATATTGATGGACTCATTCGTTCATCTTCATCATTGCTTATGTTTCACTCATCAATCTCATCAAGCAAAACCACATAGCCATCATTTTTGATTTCTAGAACTATGAAAGGATGGTGGGATAATCTCCTTTATTCCTCAAAAGAGACCTCCTTAGCAAAATTTACTTAGTACTAAGGATCTTCCAAAAGAACAAAAACCTATTGAAAATTTGGTCTATAATCTTCTCCAAAGAATTATAGATCATTTTCCATTGGAGATCAAGGAGAAAAACTCGCTCCTTACTCCAAAATTAAGATGTCCATCCTTAACCCATTTTTGATGGTACAAGGATATATATTTCTGCATCATGACACTTTATGATGCCAATAGCCTTCACTGGAAGCAAAAATTCATTGAAGGCCTTCCCAATCTATTTGTTGAAAAGAATAAGGTTTCTCTTCACAAGTTGAAGATGATTCAACTCGTGATAAAATTATTGATCTTCTTAATGATAAGAAGAAATATAAATTAGAAAAACTTAATTACAAGCCTCCTATATACTTCTTGTATTTAAGAAAAATCGAGGCAAGTTCATCATCTTCTAATTCACCTTCTTACAGAGATTGAATTAAAGAAACTAAAATTAGAAGTTCAAATTAAAGTTGAGCAAGAGCAAATTAATGGTGCTAATAGATCTTGAAATTAATCAAAAAATTTGATTCATTTGAAAATATAGATTCTAATCAAGAACCAAGTTTCTTACAAAATATGCAAAGGCAACATATCATAAATATATTTCCATTAAATTAATTATAAATAAAGAATTTATTTTACCAAATTTCTTTATTCTAGTTGATAGAGCGATTTAAATTGAAGAAATAATTCCTTCTAAATATTTTGAAAAAATAAGTTAAAGGCGTGGTGAATCTTTACAAATTAAGAATAAATTATCATCTGTGGCCATGTGTCAAGATGATATTTGTATTCAAATGAATTTTATTTTAGTCAAAAATTTAATACAACACATTATTTTGGGAACTCCTTTTCTTCTTAAAATAATGCCTATCACTAGAATTGATGATAATGAATTTAGTGTTTTCTTTGGGATAAAGAAATCACATTTTGTTTTATCACCAATCCTAAAGAAATTATCATAAATGAAATGAATAGGCTTAATAATAAGTTTATGCATATAAATTATTTACAAGAAGAAATTGCTAGTTTAACTTTTAAACAATAAATTTCTTCCCCAAAATTAAAATTAAAAATTCAAAATTGCCACCAAGAATTCCAAAAAGTTTGTGGTGACAACAATTGCTTTAGGAAAGAAAGACTCATGTAGTGGATCTCCCATTGATAATTTCAATGAGGACATTCCACTAAGGCTCGTCCTTCTCGGATGAACGAGCACTACCTTGCTTTATGCAAAAAAGAATTCGATTTATTAAAGAAAGGAATAATTGCAATCCTACTCCCCTTCTGCATTCTATTTATGAATTAGAAACCGTGACTTTAATTAATTACAAGTAAACAAAGTTTTAAAATGATCGATATCCAATTCTAATAAAAGAGATTTATTAAATAGATTGCATAATGCAAAAATATTTTCCAAATTTAATTTAAAATCGATATTGGCGATCAGATAAAAGAATCGATAAAATAGCATTTCTTGCCCTTTGGACATTACGAATGCCTTTTAGTTTAAAAATGCACCTTCTAATTTCAGATATCATGAATAATATATTTAAAGATTATTTTAAATATATTTTTAGTCTATATTGATGATGTTTTCTCAAACAATATTGACGAACACTTCAAACATCTAAAAACATTTAAATGGTTAATTTTAAAAAATAGATTAGTTATTTCAAAAAAAAAATCAAATTATTTCAAACTAAAATAAGATATTTATAATATATATCAATGCTTCTATTATACCAATTAGAAGTATTGAATCAAATTTCACGATATTATTTTTAAAACCATTCTCGGTTCTTAGGAGCTCTCTCTCAATGTAGGCGATTTCAATCAAAATCTTGCTAAAGATGCATCTCTTTGGTGATTAAAATAGATCCCATGCATTTATTATAAAATTAAAGAAAGGGTTCAAAACCTTCCCTATCTTAATCTTGCAACTAGTTTTATGAAATTGTTGAAACATATCTAATAAGGGCTATGGAGGTATCAGCGAAGAATTCTAAAGAAGAATTAGTTCGCTTGATTTCTGGTAAATCGAATCCTACTCAGCAAAAGTATTCCATTATCAAAAAAGAAATGCTTTCTATGATTAAGTGCATCTAAAAATTCCAAGATGATTTACTTAATCAGCATTTTCTCCTTCTTATTGATTGTTCCTCAGTCAAATACATCATTGAACAAGATGTCAAAAATTTAGTTTCAAAACAATTTTCGACTCTCTTCTTGATTTTGACATCAATTCATTAAAGGTAATGAAAATTCTCTTCATTTTCTACTTGAGGGATTGGGTTCACCGCATGGAAGAATGACTACTAGGATGTATTTCTTTTCAGGAGGTGTGGCCGCTCTAATGGCAAAGATCCGGTCAATTCAATTAATGCATGATCAATTTGCAAACTATATTTATGGTACTTCCTCTTCAACTACGGTTGAAAAGGGTGAACCCTCTAAAAGTGCAACACCATCCCTAAAGATATCATTGCACGAACTTGTTTATTTCTCTAAAGAAATAAAATAGAATATTATTAAAATTAATCCCTCTGATTATTCAATAAATAATCTATGGGCCTTATTTGAAAGATATTTGGGAAACAATACTTTTCCATTTGAATCTAATCTCAAGAGAAAATTATGAAAAAATCTTTAAAGTGTATTGAGATTAATCATGTTCGTGAGATGAACCATACATTTTGTATAGCAAATGTGTTATACAAAAGATCTTTCATCAAAGAGAAAGGGGTCAAACTCCATTCCAAGAGAAAAATATATTCTTATCCTCCACTAATTTATAGTACAAAATTGGCATAAATTATTGGTGCTATGTACAAGCTATGATGAAGGCCTTCTTCCTTCTCAATGACAAATGAAGGCATTCATGGATGTTCATAATGAACAAAGATATTATCAACAAAGAACTTCCAGCATGATTCTTGAGATGGTGGAACTATTTTGGAGCAGAATTAAATATTCTTCCAGATCCAATCAAAGAAGTTTTCAATCACTGGATGGAAGCTGCCCCCAAAATGAGGACTATTAATCCCAGAAAAATAATTCAAGGACAAAATCTTGTCATTTCTTCACGGACTGCCAAATCTCATGGATTTGGAGCTAGAATGTTATACTTGGAAAGGACCCCTTCAATCCGTTGGTCCTTCAAAGATAATTTTTATTAAAATTATGGAATTCAATCAACATTGAGGATAAACTCAAGCAAATTAAAGCCATTAAATAAGCTTATTCGATCCCTCAAAAACTATATTTTGGATTTTGATATGAGACGAGGTAATATAAAGCATCAAAAGATGTTATCCTCATGAGACCAGATTCAACATAAGGAACTCAAAAAAATCTATGAAAATTAACCAACGTGTTTAATCACCCTATTATATCTACTGATTGGCGTCTTCTACGATGTAAAATCCAGAAACTTAAATTCATAAAAGAGAAGAAATAATTGCTACTTTCTAAAAGTAGGCTTATCTTCGAGGAACCTACTTTACATAAAGTGGTCCCACCAAAAAATAATTGCTACTTTCCAAAGTAGCCATCTTATAATATTATGTACCATTGTAGCCTCTAAAGTATTTTATTTAATAATAGTAGCTTTGCTTAGACAAAGTTTTTTTTTAATAATTATCTTGTTGCTTAACTAAGCAATGTTTCTCTTTTTGTTTAATAATTGTACCTTTGATTCTAAGCAAAGTCTCTCACATGCCTCCACCTCTATAAAAGGCTCATGCAATTATGTGTGCTCAGTGCTCGGTTTTCCTTCTCCTCTTCTCTTCTATTCTCCTCTTGTACTCTCCTTAGTTCTTTTTGCTTCCTGCCTACTGCCATCATGTAAGTTATTTTTAAGTTTTAATAAATAAGTGTTTTATATATCCTATTTTAAGTCTGCTAAAAACTGAATTAAAGAAACTAAATTTAGAAGTTCAGCAAATTAAAGCTGAGCAAGAGCAAATGAATGGCCGTCTAATGGATCTTGAAATTAATCAGAAGACGCCCAATTCATTTGAAAATATAGAAGCCGATTCTAATCAAGAACCAGGTTTCTTACAAAATATGCAAAAGGCAATATACCACAAATGGTATATTATCATTAAATAAATTTTAAATAAAGAATTTATTTTACCAAATTTAACTGCTCTAGTTGATAGCGGTAGATTTCAATTGTATACAAGAAGGAATAATTCCTTCTAAATATTTTGAAAAAATAAGCCTGTGGTTAAAGGTAGCTGAGGGTGAATCTTTATAAATTAAGTATAAATTATCATCTGTGGCCGTGTGTCAAGATGATATTTGTATTCAAATGCCTTTTATTTTAGTCAAAAATTTGACACAACACATTATTTTGAGAACTCCTTTTCTTCTTAAAATAATGCCAATCACTAGAATTGATGATACTAGAATTCAGTGATTTTTTTGGGATAAAAAAATCACATTCCGTTTTGTCACCAATCCTAAAGAAATTATCATAAATGAAATGAATAAGCTTAATAATAAGTCTATGCATACAAATTATTTACAAGAAGAAATTGCTAGTTTAACTTTTAAACAACAAATTTCTTTCCCAAAATTCAAAGAAAAAATTCAAAATTGCCACCAAAACCAAAAAAGTTTGTGGTGATAAATTGCTTTCGGAAAGAAAGACTCATGTAGTAGATCTCCCATACATTGATAATTTCAATGAATGGAACATTCCCACTAAAGGTCCTCCTTGTCAGATGAGCGAGCACTACCTTGCAAAGAACTAATTTATTAAAGAAAGGAAATCCTTTGGAGGCATCGCATTCTATGTTATGAATTTGACGGAAAGGAAAGAGGAAGACCGCTACTTGTAATTACAAGTCGCTTCAACAAAGTTTTAAAATGGATCGATATCCAATTCTAATAAAAGATTTATTAAATAGATTGCATAATGCAAAATATTTTCCAAATTTGATTTAAAATCGGATATTGGATCGGATAAAAGAATCGGATCACTATAAAATAGCATTTACGGTGCCCTTCGGACATTACGAATGGAACGTAATGCCCTTTGGTTTAAAAAATGCACCTTCTGAATTTCAGCATATCATGAATGATATATTTAAAGATTATTTTAAATATATTTTAGTCTATATTGATGATGTTCTGGTATTCTCAAATAATATTGATGAACACTTCAACCATCTAAAAACATTTAAATGGTTAATTTTAAAAAATGAATTAGTCATTTCATAGCCAAAAATTAAATTATTTCAAACTGAAATAAGAATTTTAGGCCATAATATATCCAATGCTTCTATTATACCAAATAATAAAGTATTGAATTTGCTAACAAATTTTTTGATATCATTTTAGATAAAAACTAGCTACAGCGATTCTGAGGAGCTCTCAATTATGTAGCTCATTTCTGTTAAAATCTTGCCAAAGATGTAGCCCCACTCTTTGACAGATTAAAAAAGAATCCCCACCATGGTCTGATACTCATACCATGGATAAAATTAAGAAAGGGTTCAAAACCTTCCCTGTCTTAATCTTGCGGACCCTACTAGTTTCAAAATTGTTAATACTGATGCCTTTGATAAGGGCTATGGAGGTATCTTAAAGCAGCGAAATAATTCTAAAGAAGAATTAGTCCGGTTTATTTCTGGTAAATGGAATCTTACTCAGCAAAAGTATTCCATTTTCAAAAAAAAATGCTTTTTGTGATTAAGTGCATCTCAAAATTTAAGATGATTTACTTAATTAGCATTTTTCTCTTACGTGCTCCTCAAATACATCATTGAACAAGATGTCAAAATTTAGTTTCAAAACAAATTTTTGCATCATGGCAACAGCTCTTTGTCTTTGATTTTGACATCAAATTCATTAAAGGTAATGAAAATTCTCTTCCGACCCATGAATTCTTGAGCGGGGTGGATCACCACATGAAAGAATGACTACTCCTAACCAAGGAAGTATTTCTTTTCATGGAGGTCATGGCCGTGCCGCTCTAATGGCAAAGATCCGGTCAATTCAACAATTAGCATGATCGATTTAAAGCCATATCTTTATGGTACCTCCTCTTCAACTACGGTTGAAAAGGGCGAACCCTCTAAAAAACCTGCAATACCATCCCTAAAAGATGTCATTGCACAAGAACCTGTTTATTTCCCTAAATAAATAAAATAAAATATTATCAAAATTAATCCCTCTGATTATTCAATAAATAATCAGTGGGCCTTATTTGAAAGATATTTGGGAAATAATCTTTTCCCATTTGAATATAATCTCTCAAGAGAAAATTATAAGAAAATCTTAATACAATTAAAGTGTATTAAGATTAATCATGTTCGTGATCAGACGAACCATATAATTTTGTATAGAAAATGCATTATACAAAAGATCTTTCATCAAAGCGAATGGGGTCTAACTCCACTCCAAGAGAAAAATGTATTCTTATCCTTCACTAATTTATAGTACAAAATTGGCGTAAATTATTGGTACTATGTGCAAGCTATGATGAAGGCCTTCTTCCTTCTCAATGATAAGACATTCATGGATGTTCATAATGAACAAAGATATTATCAACAAAGAACTTTCAGTATGGTTCTTCAGATGGTGGAACTATTTTGGAGCGAGAATTAAATATTCTTCGGATCCAATCAAAGAAGTCTTCAATGATACGGATGGAAGCTCCCCAAAATGAGGGCTATTAAACCCAAAAAATGATTCAAGGACAAAATCTTGCTCATTTCTTCATGACGCCAAGTCCCATGGATTTGGAGTCGTTATACTTGGAAAGGACCCCTTCAATCAGTTGGTCCTTCAAAGATAATTTTTACTAAAATGGTGGAATTCAATCAACATTGAGGATAAGCTCAAGCAAATTAAAACCATTATTAAAACTTATTTTGAATTAACGATCCCTCAAAAAACTATGGATTTTGAGCTATCAGTAGATGAGGTACTACAAAGCATCAGAAGACGTTATCCTCATGAGACCGATTCAACATAAGGATCTCTCAAAAAAATCTAATTAACTGCCAAGGTGTTTAATCACCCTCTCATATCTCTGATAGTGGCAGACATGTGAATCCGGAGAAACTTAAATTCATAAAGCAGACCCACCAGAAGAAATAATTGCTACTTTCCAAACTTATCTTCACCGAAGGAACCTAATTACATAAAGTGGGTCCCACCAAAAGAAATAATTGCTACTTTCCAAAAGTAGCCATCTTATAATATTCTGTACCTTAGCTTAGCCTCTAAACAAAGTATCTTTTTTATTTAATAATAGTATCTTTGCTTAACAACAAAGTTTCTATTTAATAATTATACCATTTGCTTCTAAATGTTTCTCTTTATTTAATAATTGTACCTTTGCTGTAAGTCTCTCCTGGCACCACCTCTATAAGGAGGCTCACATGTATTATGGGTGCTCAGTGCTCAATTTTTCCTTCTCTTCTTCTCTTCTATTCTCCTCTTGTACTCTCCTTAGTTCTTCCTACTTCCTGCCTACTGTCATCATGTAAGTTCTTTTTAAGTTTTAATAAATAAGTGTTTTTTATATGTCCTGGTAAAATCTGGTATCAGAGGCATCAGTTTCAACAATTTTGAAACTAGTGGGGTCCACAAGATTAAGACAGGGAAGGTTTTGAACCCTTTCTTTAATTTTGCGCACTACCATGGTATGAGTATTAGACCATGGTGGGGGATTCTTTTAATGTCAAGAGTGGGGGCATCTTTGGCAAGATTTTGATAAAAATCGACAACATAAAGAGCTCCTAAGCTATATGGTTTTATCTAAAATGATATCAGGAAATTTGTTAGCAAATTCAACACTTCTACTAATTGGTATAATAGAAGCATTGGATATATTACGGCTTAAAAATCTGATTTCAATTTGAAATAATTTGATTTTTGGCTCAAAAATAACTAATCCATTTTTTAAAATTAACCATTTGAAATTCAAATGGTGCATTTTTTAAACCAAAGGGCATTACGTTCCATTTGTAATGTCCAAAGACCGTGCTATTTTATATCGATCCTTTTATGATGCAAATATCGATTTTAAATCAAATTTGGAAAAGATTTTTCCATTATGCAATCTTTTAATAAATCCCTTTTTATTAGAATTGTAGGTGATCCATTTTAAAACTTAGTTTAATGGCTTGTAATTAATTACAAGTGCGGTCTTCTCTTTTTTCATAACATACATAGAATGCGGTACAGCTCCAAGAGGAGTAGGATTACTGAATTATTCATTTCTTTAATAAATCAACAATCTCATCTTCCCATAAAGCAAGGTAGTGCTCATTCATCTGATAAGGATGAGCTTTAGTGGGAATGTCCGTTCATTGAAATTATCAATGTATGAGAGGTCTACTACATGAGTCTTTCTTTCCAGAAAGTAATTGGGTTGTAACTACAAACTTCCTTTTGGAATGTTTGGTGGCAATTTTGAATTTTTTCTTTGAATTTTGGGGAAGAAATTTGTTGTTTAAAAGTTAAACTAGCAATTTCTTCTTGTAAATAATTTATATGCATAGACTTATTTATTAATTTTTATGATAATTTTTTTAGGATTGATGATAAAACGGAATGTGATTTCTTTATCCCAAAGAAAATACTAAATTCCAGTATCATCAATTCTAGTGATAGGCATTATTTTAAGAAGAAAATGAGTTCCCAAAATAATGTGTTGTGTCAAATTTTGACTAAAATAAAAGCATTTGAATACAAATATCATCTTGACACCCACGATGATAATTTAAACTTAATTTATAAAGACTCACCGCCTTTAGCTTTTGGCCTAGTTTTTTCAAAATATTTAGAAGGAATTATTCCTTCTTGTATACAATTTAAATCGCTTCTACTATTAACTAAATTTGGTAAAATAAATTAT
>CM038216.1:8582045-8727045 GCA_021442155.1 Cymbidium sinense
TAAACCTTATTTTTATGTTATCCAACTATTTATATGTGTGTGAGAATACCCATTGTTATATGAACATTTTCACGTATAATTATCCACTACTAAGTCATAGGTTGTTATCTCATACTCCTCTTTTCTATTTTCTTGTTTCTATGCGATCGAATTGCAAACAAACACGAATGCAAGTGAACAAAAGTATACACAATTTATGATTAATCTAAATTTTTCTTAGTTATAGTTAAAAGAATCACATACCGTTCCTAGTTTTCACTTATACCATTTTTTTTTCCTTTGTACATTTCTCAAATATATCAATGATGATTACGTCCATTGGAGTTATTTGCATATAACATGACTGTAAGCATAGCATTTAATTTACCAGGATTTTATTTTTGTTGACATCTTTTGTTGGATATTGTATTAGTCATACTTTTAAATGTTTTTTTTTTGTTTTTTACTTAACTGTGAAAGTAATGTGTGAATGCTTGCACAAATTTCAACTATTCTTAAAATTTTTTGATAATGCATTCTAGAAAAGATGCTATATGAATTCTTATTCCATGATGAAATCTTGTAATTTCATATCATATCATTACTACATAATACTTTTCATAATTCTGTAGTTACATAGTTATCGGAAAAAAAATAAACTTGAAGATGACAATGATAATTTTGTTGAAAAGTGTCTTCAACAGGCTCTAACTCAATTTTTCAATATTTTGGCAACAGCTTGAGTTGTTTGATTATTATCCTGACCGAGAAAACCATGCATGGTCAGCATGATAAGTGGATAGAATTATTATGATCATCATCCGATTCTATAATATTTTAATGTCACAAGAATTGTTAACTTACTGAAACATCTCTTATGGGTTGGAGGTTCACGAAGAACAACTGTAGAAGTTATTATGTTATTTATATATAACATACATTATTAGAGAAGCGATGTGAGCTTTCAACACCAGCAGGATTAGTAGAAATTTTTCTTAGGTTATTAGTTATGAATGGATATAATTATGCCAACAAGTAAATTGTTTGCTGAAATCCTGTCACATATTCTAAATGATGTTCGTTATATGCCATATTTTAAGAATTGTATTGGCGCAATTGATGGCACTCATGTTGATCACTGTTGAAAAAAATAAGATTTATAGGAAGACATCATTCAAGAATATTATAGTTGTATGTGATTATATGTTTTATTTGTTGCATTAGATGAGAGGCTCTGTGCATGATTTTCAGTATATTTCAACATTTGATGAATCTTCTGCATTTCAACCAGGTTTTTTCTTGTTTGCATATTTATTACTTTTGTCTTTTTTTTACACCTTGCACTAATATATTTGTTTGTTAAACAAATATTACTTAGTAGATCGGTTACCTTTGAGTTTCTTAAAATATCCGTAAAACAGAAGATATCACTTACATTTTTATTATTGGTATAAATTATTCAAGGCGTGGTAATATTGAGCATTCATTCATTAGAAGTGTTATTGAGCGTACATTTGGTGTATGGAAAAAAATGGAATTCTTAAAGATATGCCAAATTATTCTTTCAAAAATAACGTCTTTATAGTTGTGCTGATACATATAATTTAAGAAACTCATTCATTCGCGTATTGATCAGAGTTAGAAATGATTGATGAATTTTTTATTCATCCGAGATGAGTATAAGAGTTTTAGTAAATATTCTATAATAGTGATGTTGAAGTAGATGGTCAGTCTAAAAGAATCATATCAAATGATTATCTTCTAATCGGTGTGTGATTTTAATATTGTATTTGATAAAATCTTTGTGTGGGGCCTTTTAAATTTAGTAGTAATACTAACGATTATTTGTAATTCAATTCTATTTGATAAATTTCAAGTTTACCAATGACAATTAATGATGAATTTGTAGTACTTATTCAGTGATGTAAATGTTGTTGGTAATGTATTTATTTGTTTTTCCCTAATGTATTTATTACCAGGAATTAATTAATTTTATTGTACTTTATTGTATTTGTATATCCTTATCATCATATTGTGATGATTTTATTTGTATATATATATATATATATATATATATATATATATATTTGTGAGTGCTGCAATTGAAAGAATCGAATTTGATATAGTCATGTTAAAATGAAGGTAAACTTGGATTTCTAAAAAATGTTTTAATCTGGACTTTGGCTCAATAATATATTTATGTTAACTTGTATATTTATAAATTATCTATTTTGATAGTGGTTTCGTCAGTCATATGCGAATTAACTTTTGCATATAATTGATGTTGTATTTTATATTATTTGCAAACTTTGGAGTCGTGTAGGTGGATCGATTAAATTTTTTTTAAATTCTAATCTTATATTTGTAATATTTGGAGGGTTTTTTTCAAATGTATCAATTTGATAATTAGTATAAAAATTTCTATGTATGTAATATTCATTCATAATAATAAAATTACTCTTTTTCAAATGTATTTAAAAAATATAGATGATTAGAAGATAAAATTGTTGACTTATTAATATATATATAGGAAAATAAATTAAAATGTGTGAGATTTTATTTTGTAATATTATGGAAGATAAAATGAAATTTTAATATTATTGTAATAGAGTTTGAAATATTATTGATTAATATAAAAAATCATCACAATTAATACATTTGATTTATATATTTGATTAATTTAACGGTTAGCAAAATATTTTTTGAGACTTTCTCGAAAAGTAATTTTTGGGGGTTCAATTTATTTGAGACTTTTTCGAAAATTAATTTTGAAAATCTGGTACATATATGAACAATTTATTCAAACTTCCTGCTCAATTTATAAGAGATTTTTTTGAGTTTTATATATTTATAAAATTACAATTTAACTATTTTATAATAAAAATTTTACATTACAATGATTGCTTATATTTATATAATGTATTTAAATAATCTGATTATAAAATCTTAATTTACTTAGAAATTTAAAAATAATGATGATGATATTTAATACACTTTCTACACTAGTTAAATATTATGATATTTATATATAATTACTAAAATAAATATAATTAAATATTGACAGATATAAAATTTTTAAAAATATGCTAATGAAAAATATATCATATAATGGTAAAATTTCTTAAATTTTTATTAGAAATTTAAAATTTGAAGATCATAATAAAAGTTTTAATCAATATATTTTTATTTTTATTTTTGTTCAATTTTGTTTATACAATTAAGTTTTGTTAGATATACTAAACTTTATTTTCATTAGATATATATATATATATATATATATATATATATATATATATATATATATATATATAATAAAGAACTAAAACATGCTAGAAATCATTTGGTATAGTGAATTAATCAAAAAAAATTATTTTTTAAAAAAAATAAATTAAATTAAGTTCAATTAAAATTTAGATATCTTTATGATCGTATATTTGTGAATCCTGTTCAACATCTCAAACTCCAAAATCTATTTAGGCTATCTCTCATAATGAGATTGGGATTGTCTATTTTAATATGAATACTTTCTAAATTTTAAAAGCTATTTTTATTCATACAGTTAATCTAAACTTTTCAAACACGTATGTTGACGTTTTCAAAATACTTTTAAATCGCTTTTAAGAATCTCAAAAAAGGCAACGGCAAAGCGATGGCTCCTTAATAGCTTGAGGTGAAGTGACTAGCATATCATCATGTACTATAGAACTTATAGAAGAGCCACTCACCTTCCATGTGTTAAGTGGGTAACTAAAATCAATGGCCCCTA
Organism: Cymbidium sinense; assembly: GCA_021442155.1. Taxonomy (NCBI): domain Eukaryota; kingdom Viridiplantae; phylum Streptophyta; class Magnoliopsida; order Asparagales; family Orchidaceae; genus Cymbidium; species Cymbidium sinense. Next base: position 8,585,791 of record CM038216.1, read on the forward strand.
AATTATCTCGATGATGAGGTATTTACAATAGCTCTGAATATAATGACTCATGATTTTATGTGATTTCGGCTTAGCGAAACTAGGGTGATTTTGCAATTATGGTGTATGAAATTGAGTAATTAATTATGGAATGCATGAATGATTACCTATAATAAATATAAATTTTTAAACAAGAACAAATTTGTAATAAGTGTTAAGTAATATTCATGCATATGCCATGTTATCTAAATTATTCATGAGAGATCAACATGTCTCTTATTATATGGAACACAACAAAACATTTTATTCAAAACACATTGGCAATGTTAGTTTCTTTGATTCAACAATAACAATTTCTACCAATCAAGCACTTATGCAACATGAATCCTATCTTAAATAAAAGGATTAATTCAAAAAATGGGTGTTATTTAACTAGATCATCGTCTTCCTAAACTATTTAGAGAAGAAATATTACTGACCACATTACCTAAAATAATATACAAGACCTCTTGATTGAAAGCCAAAGCTCTCAACCAAAAGGCTAAGATGCCTCGCACTCCCATCATTCTTTGACTTCAGAAGAATTTATCTAACTTATGACACAAGAAATAGTAAATCTATATAATATCAATGTATGTATCATTTTTAAAAACTTATCAATTCATACTACTTATATTTTCATACATCATTATTAAAAACCAATTGAATTTTTTATTCACACTAAGGAAGAAAATTTTTATGACAAAACAAATGTGGAAGGTCCAATTTATGGGGTTTATATGCCTGAAAAAATATATCTTTGTATGTACTTTGATTAAAATTTAAACATGAAATAAAATGAAATGTCAAGAATGGTGATAGAAAGATAAAAATCATTAATAGTCACTAATGATTTTCAATCAACTTAAAAATCATTACATAAACATGATGCTAATGATAAGCATAATTGATGAATGTGCTATAATGAACAAATTTGATATATGAATTGGTGTTTTAATATTTCTATGTTGGCACATATTGGTGTAGTGTTAACATTGATTTATTATTGTTCTGACATAAACTTTAATGAATGGGCATACATGTGATAGTATGTTTAAATCATTACATTATTATGGTGACAATGTATGCTATGCGATTTCATATTTATTACTTTGCATACATGCATCTGATGCATGCATGTATATACATACATGCATCAAATGCATGTATGTATATACATATAGGCAGGATCAAATGCATGTATGTATATACATATAGGCAGGTTTGATTGTTTGAAAAAAGAATGCATTGTCTAAATACAAGGGTTTTGAAAACTTTGTTGCTTGGTTGTAAGAATTTAAAATATAATATAAAATTGATTACCATCAACCACTGTCAATTAATGGCTACCATCACTGGCATCCACTGTCACCAATCACTTCTTAAATTTACATTACTTTTACTTATAACTCAAATCAAATACCAAAAAATAAATTAAATTTACTTTACAGCCATCTAAACATATAAAATAATTCAAATGCAGTACAGTTGTTGTACTTCTGCTTCATAAAAATGGAGTCAACTCATGCTAGTTATGACATATAAACAGTGTTCCCCACAGGAATTTTATTTAACAAGAATATAAAAGTTCATCAACAGCAAAACAATACACACATTAATTTCAAATACATATGAGAGTTGCACATCAGCAACTACACAAAATCATCATATCAAATACTTATGAGGTTGGTCGCAGAAAAGCAACCGCATAGAAATCAGGACTTTATTTCACTGCAATGGAGTGAATGAAGCACGCAGACAGAAAGTTAAATAGACATCATCTATCATACAAGGCAATCCTACATTAATATTTACACTACTTCATAGAGTGTGGGTTTTGGAGTTTGGGAAGCCTATGCCCGCATGAATTCTGCATTAAATATATGCGAGAAGAGGATATAGAACAAACAGCAAGTTGACTGATAACATACCTGCAGTAGTAAATTCTATGCGACACAATCAGAAGTCTTCCTATAGATCTCCTGAGCATGTGCAGGCACATAAACCATATTGGCCAATGTGCTATTCGATCGTCCATAGAACAGGTAAACCAAAACACCAATCAGCAACCATACAGAAACACGTAACCAGGTGTCAGCACTGTAAATGGAAGAAGATAAGTAATTTTAATTAATATCAAGTTAAAGTCTTCCTTTACTGCTTCATAATAAAGACTACTACCAACTCACCCAAGATTTACAAGCAAGTAGAGTTTATGAGGATGCAAACTGGTAGAAAAGGAACAAATGCAAATGAAACCTGTAGGTGATTGCAAAAGTTTAGGTTAGAAAGTGGATGAAAACTGGGGCATAGTGAAGAAAATGGGTAGTTAAATTCTTATGATTATGCATGAAAGTGTTAATCTTGTTTAAGAGAGCATAGTGATCAGAAAGAGTGAATGCATGAATAGACCAGGTATCTAAAAGGAGGCAGAGTATGAGTAAATATGAAGGAATAGAATTGTTTCTAGGAGAAGAGCATTACTTGTTAATAAGATAGCAATAGGCGATCAAAAGAGTAACACCAAAAATATTTACAAAAATAAACCAGATAAAAGGTGCATTTGGAAAAGTAACTAGAGTATGAATAAAAGATTTAAGTGTTGAAGTAATAAAAAGAATTGTTTCTAGGAGAAGAGCATTACTGGAAGTTAATAAGATAAAATAAACATAGTTTTGTTGGTATGGTTATATATTGAAATTGATAATGCCTAGTCTAATGGAAAATGAAATGTCAATTAATACAAGATTAACTTAACAATGTAAAATACTATGGAACCGAAGCAAATTTTGCATCTTCCCTGTCCTCATCACATCCTCCCTTGAGGGTATGTTGCACAAGTAAACTGACTGGTTCAATAGCAATGATTAAAGCAAAATCTTGATGATTTTGTTTGATAAGGGACATGTAGTCAATGCTATAATTGAAGCATGCCTTCCCATACACTGCAACTGCATTTATATCATCCATACCCCGATAAAAATTTGTTGGAGTTTATTAGGGCCTGTTTAGGATCAATTTTATTTTGTATTTTTTGGTTTTGTTTTCATATTATTTTTAAAAATATGTTTGTTTAGTGTCTTTTTTAAATATTTCTATCTTTTTAAAGTCAAATATATTTTATTGTGAATCAAAACATAAACAAATAAAATAAACACAAAATAAAATGAAAATGAAAAAGATCCTAAACGGCACCTTAGAGTGTTCAATTTCTAATATGGTGATATGCAGAGAAAAATTATATTATGACAAACCAAACTAAATTTTCCATTGAACCTTCATTTCAATGATCAACTATCGCATGATGAAAGAAATACTCACTTAAGCAAGTATGCACAAGCATTGTTGGAAACAAGTCTAAGCGGTTTCAGAAAAAAAAAAGCAGATAATAAGGGTGGGTTTTCAAATCATGACTTACGAAGGAAAGTATGTTGCTGATACTGAAGAAGTGAGAATAAAAACCCCTGTGCACACAAACGCTATACTCCAAGAAGCATACTTACGCCTTTTAAGTTCATTAATTTGGTCTGCAAGAGTCATAAGAATAAACATGAATATTTCAAAAAAAAAAAAAAAAAGATTTTCAGATTTAAAATTTCATCAAAAGCAAGCAATTAGAACCCTCGAACAGTGAATGTGAAATAAATTTGTGGAACAATCGGAGTATGTAGTAGTTAGTCCATGTGTGAAGATTCCATACTTTATTTTTAAACTGAAAAGCATTGTTCAAATTAAATACACATGGAACTAAAATTGTAAATGCAATCAAAGGCCAAAAGTAGTACTGAGTTGACCGTGAAGAAGTAGGAAGGTATTACATGGATTGCTGTCCTTCCTGATAAGAGGATAATCAATGGAATTTCCATCACCAGAGCTGTGCTTCTCATTATCGTTGAATCCGATAAGATCTTTCGAAAGTTCTGAATCTTTCTCTTCACAACTATAATGAAAGATAGTGACTCAATTGATTCATGGAATGATAATGGAAGAGGTATTTCATCAGGTGGAACATATCTAAGTATCAAGATTGAAATTGCAACGATGGTGAATGCTAGGAGGGTTCCAACACTAACCTGCATATAACATAGCAATAATATTAAATTTTTCACAAGCTCATGGCAGCAACTAATCTTAATCAAATGAATCTCTGTGACGATTCATTTTGTACCATTCCAGACAACTGGGAAACATCCATGAAGAAAGCTAAGATAGCTGCGCTGACCCCGGTAACAACTGTGCCCTTGACTGGAACTTGAGTGTGTTTGTTGACATCTGAAAAGAAAGATGGTAACAATCCATCTCTTGCCATTGCCATAAGTATTCTTGGCTGAAACAAAGACACAAATCAAGTTCAGGAGAGTGAGTTCCAATGATTAACTGTAACAAGCTAGCAATCAAACATTTTGCAAGGAAGAAGAAGATATTTTTTCATCTCTAAGTACTTTAGTATAATCAGATAGTTGATTGACCAGAGTATAGAATGACAGTTTCTATGCTTCCTTACGAACTATCAAGCATAGCGCCTAATCATGGTAAACAGAGAAAGAATAAACTGTCCACACATGGAAGAGAAAGGTTACTAAATTTGATTTTATAAACTTAAGTGTGAATAAGGATCTTCGACTTCTAACTATGTTAGGTTAAGTGACGCAAGATATCTTCTAGATAAAACTGCAATACTTTAGCATATTTGGCATTCATAGCAATAAAAACAGAAGTAGGTATAAACAGAAAATCAGGCAGAAAGAGTAGTTTAAGTGCCAACGTTCACATATAATGGCCTTGCAACTACAATAAATCTCTTTCCAAGTTAGACATTGAACAAGTACATTCGCATAGCCATATTTCCATGGAACTATAAGAGTCCAGTTCAAGTTGCTAGCTATGGAATATAAAAGCACAAAAGCCGAAGCCTGGAAGAGTTCTGACTTATTCAGACAAGTTAGAAATGAATGAGGATACTGCACATAGAGAGAAAGAGAGAGAGAGAGAGAGAGAGAGAGAGAGATGAGAGATGAGACATGAAGTTAGAACAATGAAGGTATATTTCTTTAATATGGCCAATTTCATTCGGTTTGACATTTTGGCTCAAACTCAGAATGTAGCCTGATGAATTATTCACCTATTTGACTGTAAGTATCAGTGAAATCATGTTGGAGTTAATTCACTAACTGTAAGCTAGAATCCTCCCAAAGTTATTTATACTATAAAGAAAGATGTCCTTATCAATTTGGAGACTAAGCGCTATGACATCAATACAAGATGCACAACCATTAGTGAAGATGATATCGCATACCATAATATATGCTTGTTCAAACACATCGTTTTAACTACTTAAATTTATTTTTTAGCACGCTTGAAAAGTAAAAATATGATGAAACAAATCTAAATAAAAATTAAAAACTTTATCACATTTCTGATTTATTGTATTCTAAATGGTAGATCAGAGTCAGCTGCTTCGTTATAGTACCTGAGGAAGAATGGAACCCAATAAAGTCGAGCAAAGAGCAAGGACAGCACCAGCAGCGACCACATACCTAAAACAGAAAACATCAAAAAATGAATATATATAATCCAAGATGGAGCATGAAAATAATTCAGTATCTGAAACAAGGTTATGACATTCTAATACATTGCCCAATGCATCCCGTGATCTGCAAATGCAGATGAAATTGGTGTATCTGGGTTAATTGCAAAATATGGCACCAGACCAACCACAACAGCGGACACCATCATATACAATAAACAGCATATAGATAGAGCCAATGCAATTCCCAATGGTAAGTCACGCTGTGGACTTTTGACCTGTATGAGCAGAGAAAAAAAACAGTAAAACAAAGGAACCTAAACTCAACAAACAAAGCAAACCAGAAATCACCAAACATTCTCAGGAATGAGCAGAGGGCAAGAATCTTAAAGCCGCCAGATTATTAGAATAAGGCTACTGATGGTAATGTTGATGATAAAACTTCTAAAATTATTTTTTATCACTTACTAAAAATACTCATAAATAGGTTGAATGATATTGCAATTAAATGGCATACCCTCCCTCTGCAGTGCTTGCAACTGAATCAAAACCTATGTAAGCAAAGAAAACTGTTGCTGATCCAGCAAGCATGCCATTTACACCATATGGAAAGAAGCTGGAAATTAATTAAAACCAAGAAAAAAAAAGAGAGTGGGGTTATAAGCTCATGACCATGTTTTAGTTAAGGCAAAAAAGAAGATAGAAACCTTATATTACCCGCTTGCAACTCTATATCCAACCCAGCCGGACCGGAAGCCAATATATCCACCAGCAAAGATAACAAATAACATAACACAGATATTCAATGACGTGACAAAGGCTTGTACTGATGAACTCTGAAGAACAAAAATTTTCCAATTGTTAATATACATCGTACAAGGCACAGTTAAAATGCAAAATAAAATAAATGTAGTACCTCTTTTATTCCTAAGCAAAGAAGGCCAGTAATAATGAGAACAAGAAGAGCAGCACATGGATCAACAACAACATCAAGCCCTGGTATGTGAACTCGTGCTAAGAAAGCAGGCAACCATCCGGTCCTCCAAAAAAAACAAGTTAATATTGTAAATTTGATGTCAATTGAAGACTTCTAAAACTTGTCAACTCTCCAAAACTAGGTAATTAAAACAGCTGACAAAATTTTGCATTGATGAGGCAAAATGTAAAAACGTTCATAATTTTACAGTCCCATAACATCATGAAATACATGGCACATAAAGAATGATGTTATGCCATATCGTGGTCATCTGACAAAACAAAATTTGCAACATGGCAAAGTCAAAAAAAAATATGGTGTATAGATCAAATCATCAGAAGCTCCAATAATGAGGCAAAAATATCAGCAAGATCTGTTGCTACCTAATTTATTATAACTTTATTGATTTACCATAATAATCGTATTGGTGTTGAGTGTTTTTCAAAGCAGAGATAAATCCATTTGATGCCAATTGATAATACTAACTAAAAAAGATAGTGCTGGATTTTCTGACTTGAACTTGAAGCTTTCAACAAAAAAAGCAACCAGTGGATATTTCCTATAGAAAACCTACAAGTTATCTCCTTCTATTTCCAGCAGAGCTCCAAATTAATGTCAGAGAAATTTGTCTCACAGAATAATCCCTTTAAGCTGTATAAGCAGCATAAAAAACCTAATGTGTAACACAGAAGGAACATCCATTCACCAATGCCACACCCAAAGTCCAGCTATTTCAGATCATTCACAGCATTAAAAACAATGATGTGTTAAAACCGAGAGAGTGAGAGAGAGAGAGAGAATAGGATTAGCGCCTAACCAATCAGCCAAGTAACTTTCAAGTAAAATAAACAGGACATTCAATAAGTAATATATCTACGTTATGGTGCACAGGTGGACGCAATCATAATTACACTACCAAATTTGGAGAAATCCCACGAGCAACAGCAGAACCGCCAATTGTATATTCAAGGATTAGAGCCCAACCAATCAACCAAGCAACTCTGGAAAAATTAAGGCACAATCGTGATCAATTTGATAAATAATCAAAATTAGTGGTTAAAAAATTGTATAATTTTAGGTAAACAAGCATCAAGCCTCACTGAACAAAGCTTTAATCAACATTAAGTAATGACAACTTGACAACAAAAGAAAAAATAAAGATGGTCAAAATTCAACTTAGTGGAAAAGAAAGGCCCGATTACCCTTCCCCAACACAAATGTAGGAATAATAATGATCAGAAGGGCAGCGACTAGCAAGCTCCATATAAAATGCCGAAAGTGCAGCAGCAATTCCATCAGAAAAGAAATTGTCAAAGATGGACCAGAGTGTTCTCTAGCAATTGTACCAACAAGAACATAGGCCGCACCTATTGTGGATCCAACACCTTACCATAGACAGAAAAAAAAATAATTTAAATAGATTAAACTAATGACAATAGAGAACTAAAGATTTCCAACATGGCTTCCAATAAAAGATGTGCAAAAAATAAAGCAATATTGCAGCGAGTAAACATCAACCATGAAAAGTAACCAGAGTTTGAAAGCACAAAATAAATTTGACATCAAAACAGCAAAGTGTTCAAAGAACTAAGCATTGGACATCACAGAATGGCGTAGGATATAAGTGTAACTAAATGTATTGTAATTAAGTTAAGTTTGAGTCAATATTGATTTGAGCTTGACTTAATGTAAAGTAGCGACTCTAACTCTAGTTTGAGCTTGACTCAATAAGCACAATATAAGCTTAAGATTGACTCAATAGCTCAAGCTCAATCAATTCTTCGACTATATTAATAGGTAATAACATGGCTTAGGTATATCAAAGTATAAACTTTTTGCATAAATTAAACTAGAATTTTAATATCATTTTTTAACAATATATCCTATAGAAGATGGCTTCATGAGAAGTTGAGCCAAGTCGGGTCGAGCTCATAGCTCATATATCATATGCGCATTAGCTTATATGAATGAGTCAAGCTTGCACCAGCTCAACTCAATTACATGTACATGATGACATAAGTTCCAACAAAACTGGCTAAAGCAATACCACCAAAAAAAAAAAAACATTATTTTGTACATTATTAACAAAGATGAAAATATTTATTTTTTGCATTATAATTTATATAATTGTCAAAACAACACCTAAATTTTATGTCAAATTGAAGAATGAATACAAGGATCACTAAGTAATGCCAAATGAGATCAAGTGCTAAAAAAGAGAACATAAAGATTTACATCGGCCTAAGAAAGCCTACATCCAAAGAGATAGGAGACGATTACATCCATTAAAAATAAAAGTCACAAAAGGACACTACCAACCTCTTTTCCCAAAACTCAAATGCACCAAACCCAAGTCTCTCTCAATAGAAATAAGAGAAAATAACTTAAGAGAGACAACAAAGAAAAATGATTAAACTAAACTAGAAATTATCAAGTTCAAAAGTTTCTCAAAAGGGTGCCTTTATGTTCCTCATTCCCCGTACAAATCCATATCAAAAATTTTCACACAACGATACCATTAGTTCATCAAGATGACACTTTGAACTCCCAAAAATAAAATTTCTTTAATTTCCCCTCTCTCTCTCTCCTCTTTCTTCTTTAAGCTTTTAGCATAAGTATAGTAATTAGATTCCCAATTGAATTTCTTCCACATACCACCAAACCCAACCATGTTATTTTCAAAATTGATTCTTAACTCACACACCTAATTTACATAGAAATCCCATCTAATGCTCTCCCATTAATAGGGCTCAAAAGAGGTGGAATTTAAAACTAAAATAAATGGAAATATTATGGCACAAATTTAGGAAATTAAAATAAGGCACCTTAACCATAGGTAAATTAGATTCTAAACTTAAAATTATCTTAACAGATTCCTATTTTGGCTTATTCTAAATTTCAAAAAATTATTAAGTAAAAGTCAAGCAACCTCTTGGCTGAACAATGTAACAATAAATTTAATATCATATATAACTCCTCTCCAACCAAGTACTTTAAACTCCCAAATCCCGTGAGGTGAACACCATGCAATCTTAATTAGCCCAAATTATCTTGAACTTAATAGCAAGAGACTTCCAAAGCATGTTTGTTGTCCATCAAAGAGGAACTACAAAAATTGAAAGACATTGAAAGTGTACTTACCACATAATTTTGTTCCTTCAAAGTTGTCTTCTAGCTCTAAATGTTGTAATACATGACCTAGCACTGCAACAAACTGTGCCGCACAAGATTAATGCATATGATCATCTCCAAAAACTTATCCCTCAAAATGTGTTTCTTATGTTATGAAACAACTACAATTAAAAGCATAACTTTTTTATTCTTCTCCAAAACACCCCACCAAAAGCGAACAAAATTGAAGTAACACCACTCAAGTCATGCACCTTATAACACAGAATCCACATAGTCATTTTGTCTTCATGAAAACTAAAACATCTTTGCAAATCTTAAGGACATTAACATCATCAGAAAATGTACATCATGCATTATTTAGAGCACTAAAATATATTTAAATTTTCCTCATATTGGGTACATGCTTGACTCTAGTCCATGCCATATTATGATCCCTTAATTTCGAAGTACTAGAATCAATCGTCTTGCATGCTGCATTGCTTCCCCAATTTAATTAAAAACTAGAACATAGTTAATAAGTGAAAAAAAAAACTTATTTGAACATAATATAAGCAACTTGAATATAAAATCAACTACTTCTTTCCCATGTCTCCATTAGTCACTAAATTAGTATCAATGATATTTAAATAAGACCAATTTGCAACAACACTAGCATCTACAAGCCTAACCTCATTATGACATATTGCTCTTTCATTTTCAAAAAACAACAATTTATCTTAAAGTGCTATTTCTTCTTGCGATAGAACTAATTCATATCCTTGTATTTGCCATGAGACTTCTACTATTATTGGAAGCAGATCTCTTCTCAAAAAGTCTTTCCCTAACTATCCCTCAGTTAGCTTACATCTCCTGCAGTAGAAAGCTTAACAATCATATATTCAAAAAGAAATGAATTCTTAACATCTTTTTACGTTGATTGTATGTCTTCAATATATCATGGTGCCACAAAAATGTATATAAAAGGGAGGTCAAGATTGTGATAAAAATAAATCTTAATCCTCAATTCCACATTGTTAGAATTACATCAACATTCATCAAATCTAGAATAATGAATTGAACTCATGAAGATGTTATTTAATGGGTATGCCTTAGTGCATGTGAAATAAATAGTCTTTGTATTTGTCATATTTTGTTGAAGACTTTTAGTCATGCACAAAGTTATAAATCTTCTATAGTTGTTTCCTAATTTTAATATTACAACATTAAAATTGTGAATCACACATTCAATGTTCGTTCAACTAATTCTATGTTTTGTATCTTATAAATATTTTCTCCTTTGTTATAATTTTTAACTTAATCTACAAATATCTCAATGATTACAACTATGTCAAATGAGAAAAACAGATATCAAGTCACCTCACTTTTCAATATTTAAAAAAAAATATCTTCATAAATAATACAAATAAGTATGAATTCAATATTGATACTTGATGTAATTCTACTATAATTGAAAACTCTTTGTTCACTATACTATTACTTCAAATACTAAACAATGCTTTATCATGCATATCTTCAATAAGATCAACATACCTTTAAATCATATCTTTTTTCTCTAATACCAATCAAACTAGCTACCTTGGTACTTGATCAAAATGAAGATCCATCCCTAAGTCTATAAAAATCATACAAAAATCCTTTCTATAACCCCTATAAATTTCAAATAATTATCTTCGCATAAATATAACTTTCATGATAGATCTTCCAATCATGATTAACTATTCCTTAAGTACCAAGTTATTTCTTTAATTCTATAATACATTACTCTCCCCTTAACTTTAGTTTATGACTCACAAAACTATTGCCATAATTTTAACTATTTTTTTTATCTTAAATACAACATAGATTTATCACTATATGTATGAGGGTCACATGAATCTTTTTCCTCCATTGTATCCTATTAAGTGTCAAATTCTTATTTAATTCTAATAAACTAAAGTTATATTTTATAGATCATAACCAAATCTTTTTAGGTCTATCTATACCTTCCTTAACATAAGACATCTACATCTACTCTCTGGGGTCATCAAACGGACATTTTGTGAACCATCTAATGACTCTCTAATCTTATTTATCACCGAGCTACACCAACCTTATCATGTATATAATCATTCATTTTTTATCTCTAAAAGAAAAGCTACTCATCCACGAGCATCCTCATCTCTACCACTTTTATAAAATTTTTCCTTAAGACTAAATGGTACTTTTCTATCACATAGCAAGCCAAATGCATTCCTCCACTTCAACCATCCAACTTGAATTGTATCCCCATCTATTTCACCATCATTTTGAACAATAGACGAGATATCTTTACACTTTTAATGGCTTGATCACCCAATGTCATTACCATTAGATCTTCTACAACTAAAATTACACTCCATATATTCAGTTTTATATCTACTTAAACAAAAACTTGTAGACTCTAAAGTTGACCTCCATAATTCAAGTTTCTCTTGAACTCCCTCTTTAGTCTTATCAATAAGAAGAATATCATCAACAATTCTTTGATCTTAAATACTAGAGCCAAAATCTTTTTTCCTCGAATAATTTAGTATCCTTAGTACATTATATTTTGCTGCCTATCCTCAATTTTATGCATGTGAAACTTCTCCAAATTCATACATGAAATTGCTACCGGTGTCTTGTAGGGATTTGTAGCATGACTAGTCAGAACTTTCCAAATAGAATGATAAGTACTTATAGTAGGGCTTAAAATTAAGTTCAGTGTGGCACACACAATGAATGGGAAATATTATATTAATCATCAAAAGGTGCTGGGTTATATGATAAAGGTTGGTTCAACCATGTAGCCATCTCAACACAGCTAGTAGACAAACAATAAAAGCAAAAGAAACTGTTGAAAATGTATAAAATGAAGTAATAAATTGGTGGAACTCTTGGTCAGAAAGATTGATTTTTTGCTGCACTCAGCATCTACTAAGCTAAATTTTGATAGCAATTTCAATCAATGTTTTTGGAATAAAATTGATTAGCAAACAACAAGCTTATCCCCTTAAAATGGTTTCTATTGTAATTGGGAATTGAAAGTTGCAGACATCATTATTGGTATGACCTTAGATCATGATTTGCATGGGTTGGAAGCTTATGTAAGCATCTAGTTTTTTCAGAAATAATATACAGCAAAAGAAGAATATATCACTAACCTGGTAAACTGGCTCTACAACTTAAGAGCTATTTAAACTCCCTATAATAATTAAGAGCAGCTTAAAGCATCTCTATAAATTAGCTCTTTTTGAAGTGCCTAGCGTGGGCTCCAAAAATTCGCCACCGACCTCTCAATGAAAAGAGTAGATTAAATATCAGTGAAATTTTCAGAAGGCAGATAGAATAGTATAAATAAGACACTGAGATTTTATTTTGTGAGGACTTTAGATCTGGTTAGGGTTCTTATAGGAGCGACCTATAGTTAATTACCTCCGTCTTTGAGAAGCTTTCGATTAAGGCTAGATCATTAAATAGCATATAGTATGAAATGTTTTGAAATTTAGAATTTATGAAATTCATCATTTTAATTTAAAGCGGATGATTGGGAGAATGATGACGTGTCCGATCTAGATCCCATGATTATTCATCTGGTCATTAACTTAGTCATGTAGGAGGTAGTAGACTCAACCGATCGAAGGATTTTGTCGAATCATGGGGTTCGTCAAAGAACTTTTGTAAACGATGTGGTATTTAGCTAAGAAGACAAATTTAAGTTCACCTTTGACAACGGATTTTTTTTGGTCATCGGGACGCATGGTTCACATCTCGAGCAGTCGTTGAGGAGCATCTGACTACTCATTAATATATCAATGGTGTCATTTTGGTGATACCCTCGGAGGACTACGGTCATGTCATTGAAACTTGGCAAATGCAGAGGGGCCACGTCATCTTCACGTAAGATTGATTGAGTGAGTATAAAAATACTTGACGGCTTCTTTCTTTTGTGTCTAGATTTTTCTTAATTTGTCACATCCATAACAATTACGAAAAGTGGATAGATTGAGTTTTGCTTTAAATTTTTAAGTTGATGATTCCCAATTAGTCATTTATAGCTTAATGACATATCAGAATTTTCATTTAATTTGATATTTAACTTATATTAACTTGACTTAAATCTTGAACATATATTGATGATTCCTCCGGTTGAAATCTATTCAACGCATATCATCAGGTGATTTATTATTTCAAATCGCATTTATTTATTAATTTAATAATAGAATCGGTCTAATCATATGATGAATTCTTATGATGTCGAGTTATTTTATAATATTATTATTAAACTTTTAGATTTTGTATCTAGACGACCAACCGGAGTCACCCGCAAGAGATTTAAGTATTGGGTGTGGGGCTGTTATTCAAATTAATATTGATTTAACTTTAGGAGATTTAAATAATGTTGCTTATTTTGATTGAGTTTTATTGCAAGTTTAGAATTTTAGATAAAATTTTGACAACATTTTGACAACCCAGTTAAATCGCACATAGCTATAACGGGGTTGGCGCCCTATGCGAAAATATGGGTGATATAAATCATAATGTGTCATCCCAAAGAAAGAAAATGTATGAATCTCAAGCGTATACGTTTCCGCAGAAAGACGTGTACATATGCTTATACACTTGCAATGTCGAGTTAAAACATTAATTTGAGCTTTGTAGTTGAATTAAGGCTATGCCTCCGATTGTAGAAGTTTGACATTTTGATAGCGTCGGCGTCATCAGTAGCTACGGGTATGTTATCATCTGGCATATATATATAATCTGGCGGCCTCACTGCTTGAAAAAATATATAGATCTCTGAAGTACCTGCGTGAAACATATTTCTCACGAAGAAAGACGTGTACAGATACTTATACACCTGCAATGTCAGTTTAAACATCAATTTTTTATTGTGGTCTGGCTTTATGTCAAGCTCTTTAGGTCTCATGTCGATATGAAAATTTGACGTTCAATCCGTCGCCCGTATAGGAGCTGCAGGTATGTTCGCACGCAAAAAAAAGTATGGGTGGTATACCACGAAATCCTACCGAAATGCATGTATGGGGTAAGATGCCGCGAAATCTGATTTTCCCGCCGCGTCGAGGCATGCTATACACCCACAAGCAAACAGTTTTCGTCAGCGTCAAGAAAGACGCGCATGAGTACATATATTTCAACACAAACTTCGGTCGTGCGAGCACGGGCGTATGAGGGATGCGGGAGCCGCGATCTTTGGTGTTGTGTCGTGAGAGGCTGCGATCGATGCTCAACGGATCTTCACGCGTCGGACGGAGATCATCTTGGCGTGGTTCGCCGCAGACCGAGAGGGAATATGGGAGGATGAGATTTAAGGCGTGTGGGATTTTTTTTTTTTTATTTTTTTTATTTTTTATTTTTTTTTATTTTTATTTTTTATTTTTTTTCTAATTTTTTATTTTTATTTTTTATTTTTTTATTTTTTTTATTTTTTATTTTTTTTTTATAGATTTTGGGTTGTAGTAATTAGTTAGGTAATAAGATATTTATAGGATTTTGTTTAAGCGTTTAATTAATAATTTGAATCGTCAACATATTATATGAGCAATATATATTATGATGATGTTAGGACGCGAATGGCGTAGTCGTTTGCCGTCGATTTGGTTGAAAGTCGAATCGGGTCAGTTCAAATTTATGCATTAAATGCTCGATATTCACGCGCTTCGTCCAAATTGAGCGTGAACAATCATTTGATAGATTTCGGCGTTTTAGCGTGATCAATTTCAGCGAGTCGTTTGGGCATTGTCACGGCTTCTCGACCTCGATATGCACGTATGCGTGCCGATAGATTTTCTTCTTGATCGGTCGACCATCGAATTATGCAATATGTGTATTCTGATTAATTTATTCGCGATGACAAAGTTCGTTGATGGTCGTTTCAACTAATTTCGCCGATCAGTGCATTTTAGCTCGGACCGAAGTTCGTTGAATTCATCCCGTGAGTCGACTTGACATATGGCGTGGAGGTCAACACCTAAGAGTAGTGAGATTTGAATCACTGAAAACTTCAATTTGAAATGAAGAACCAAAATCTATTAAGAGGCTCATAGCCTTAATGTCAACTAAGAAAATAAAAAGAGAAGCTACATCTGTTGAATTAATCAAAGTTGAAGGCAACCAGGTCTCCTTTTTGTTCGTTATGGAACATTGGATCTATTCGTTAACTTTAACATATAAAGGTAATCTCATAGGGAGCATAAAATGAAAAAATCCAAGGATCATAGATTTCATCACCTAAGCATCTCCAAATACTACTCCATAAAGATCAAAAGGCCAAATGAAATCCTTTTAGCTGCCGTTTAAACCTCTATCTAAATCAGCACTTAAAAGAAGAACAAAAATCTCTCTTATCTCAAATCTCTCCACTCTTTGACTTAGGATTGGGCACACTAGTCACACCACTTACACTACATACTGTTACATCTACAGTGTCCCTCACATATAAATTTCACAATTATTAGGCAATTTCCAAAACGTTTACCTCCTAAATAGTAACAAAAAAAGTGAAACTTCTATAGTTTATACATGAAATTGGTACTAGAGTTTTGTCAAGATATGACTCATCAAAACTTCCTTGTCTAAATGTTAAGTAATTATAGTCAATTTTATCTTTGATTTTGCTATTGAACACACAGAATGGATGGGGAAAATCATATTGATGATTGATCAAACACTTAGGGGCTGTTTGAGTGTTTATTTTGTTTTTTGTTATTTATTTTGTGTTTTTATTTTGTTTTATTTTATTTTGCTTAAGAATAAAACTTTTTTATTGTACTTGTTGTTTTTAAAAACACTCAAAACTTCTTTTAGATGTTTTGTTTGTTTTTAAAAACAACGTTCTTTGTTTTAAAAAATAAAAAATAAAGTCACATAAAAAATATTCAAAACAAACATATTTTCAAAAACAACATAAAAATAAAAATAAAAATAGAAAACAAAATTAATCCCAAACAGCCCTTTGATTTATATGATAAATGAGGCTTTCAACAAGCGACCAACTCAATGATGCTTATAGTTATAGAACATCATCATCACCGCCAATAACATCATCTTAAGTACCCAGTGGACCATGATAAAAGCAAAAGTAACTAATATCATGCATAAAATGGAGAACATGTAACAAAAATAATGAATTGTAGTGAAGGGATAACAATCAAAAAGAATTGTTTGTAAAAAAGGCCAAGCTCAGCTCCAATGATGGTTTCTATTGCATGAAAGCTGATGTTGACATTTATTCTTTTTAGAAATAATAACAAATAATAGAAGAGAATTATATCACTTGTTCCATAAATTGGTTCTAGAAATCTAGAGCTACCTCAGAGGCCCTCCCCAGATGCAACTAAATGAAACAATCCTATAATACTTAAAGTACCAGTGAAGCACCTAAATTAATAAGAACGACCTGGTTCAAGCTTATTTGAGAAAAATTCCCAGCAATTTATTAAATAACAAGCTCTTCCTCAACTCAAATACGAATGAGAAAACTCTCAGTAAACTGTCACGGCAACTAATATGAGAGCCACAATTTCAGGGAAGCTACCAGCAATTATGATGAACTAAAGGTATTTCTTTTCATTCCTTGTGGAACGCTAGATCTACTTATTTACTTCTTTTGACATCAAAACATGAACTTGAAAGTTGGCTAAGTATTGAAAAAAATTATGAACCCGGAACGAAAAATGTCAACTGATAACCTGAACTATCTCACAATATCACTCACATCCACCAAAAGAAATTCCGTCGGATACCAATTAAAGTTACATCCGAATAGCCACATAAAGAGAAAAGGAAAACAAAAAACAGCAAACATCATACATAGATGAGAAACGCAACTAGCATAACCTAACGATAAGCAAATCTAACCGAAAACAGAGTTTCGCAGAAACGATAACCAGAATCATGAATAGAGGAAGAATCCAATACCTATGCCAACAAGTTGAAGAATGGAGAGTTCTTTAGCGAGCAGGCTCCCTCCCCCCTCTGCCTTCGCGCGATCGGAATCCACCTGCTTCCTCCTAATCAAACCCTGAATCCACCATCGACGCTCCTTCCCGCCACCCAACTCATTAAATCCCATCAAACAATGACACGGAGACAGAGAGAGAGGAGGAGCGATAGAGATAGAGGACAGAAACGTTACTGTTATATCTTCGGGTCAAAATTCCGTGCAAGGGAAGGAAAAAAGAGCGATAATCTCTTCCGCCCCTCTGAAAGAAGATGGGGATTAGGAGATTTTAATAAGCAAAGAATGAGATAAGGTTCCTTAGAAATAGAGCGAGAAAGGGCGAAAAGAAACGAAGAGGAAGGAGAAGAAGTAGGGGGGACTGCGGCAGATTCCATTTTATAATAATAATAATACTCCCAGCATGATGGAGCGTCCTATAAAAAATCTAGTGAGAGAAAAAAAGAGAGAGAGAGAGAGAGAGAGAGGCGCATGATTTTGAAAATAAATTGGAACAAATTTATTTTTTATTTTTATTTTTATTTTATTTTATTTTATTTATATTTTAATTTAAAATAAAAATATTATTTATTGATGATAATTATTTTTAAAAACTTTAAAATATATTAAATAATATGTTTTGAAAATAACATAAAAATAAAAATAAAATTAATCACAAATAGCTCTTATGTTACCCCCATACACTATCATAGACTTAGATTGTACTAGCTATAGAATTAATTTATGATTAAACAAATTAAATCAAGTAAAACGATCTAATTTTTAAAATTAAGAAAGAGGGGAAGGCAAGAGGCCCTTCTATAATATTTTTAGGAAATTGCATTCTATAATAATGATTTTTTTAAATTTTTTGTGTAGTTTTTTTTTCTATTTTTTATTTTATTTTTTACAAATATCTACCATTTGTCTAAGTCTTTGAAATAAACATCAAAAAATAGCAAATGTATAATAATAATAATATCATGCATAATTTCTTTATAAAAGAAATAAAATTTCGAATTAAATATTTTAATTTTATTTTTATGCTAGATTATTTATGATACTAAAGAGAAAATTTAACATCTCACCTTTATACACAGATTAAGTAAATACATAAATAAAAGAAGAGACACCCGAGTTTTTTTGTGTACAAATTTAAAAATAGAAAAAAAAATTATGAGGCCTAAATCAATTAAAATAATTTCACTAGTGAATATCATAAATTATAAATTATGTGATTCTCCATATTAATATAATGTAATAGATATGAACTATAAGAATGAGTTCCATGTTGAAAATTGAAAGAGTCTTGAGGCATTGGAGTTATCTTCAAAGATTATTTGTAGTTTATTCAATCATTCGTCTCCAAGAAAGAAGATGAGTGACCATAAATTCTATTATGAATTTTGGGTATTGATTATATATATAACCTTATTGGCGATAATTTACATCAACCTTATTGATAATTATAAATGACAAAGTTGATTAATATTATCATTAGTACTCGCATCATTCATCCATCTTATAAGCAATAGTATACATTGATATTATTATAGGTGATTGATATGACACTGAAAATTCTACTAGTCGAAGCATGAATCTTGATGTCAAAAGCAAGTTGATCCTCAGTTGAAATTAGTCAGATCAAAAATATCATTAAAAACTTTGGAATATCGGTTAAATCCCCTAAATAGCTCTTAAACACGGAGTGTTTATAGTCAATCGAGCATTTTGTGGCGGATCTAACAAGATCTCATAATTTCAACTTCATTTAAGACTTCGACGATTGTCACCACGGCCCTTGCCGTCGTCATCATATCCTTGTCGTTGTCAATCTCTCGTGGTCACCATCATGGCGACCTTTATCGTCGATTCTTGATCCTCGCTGTTCATCATCATCTACCACTTGGCAAATTCTGACTAGCGTATATGGCTTCTCGGATTCAGGATTCTCATTGTCGACCCTTCATGTACAATTTGTAATCCCATTGTGGAAATTTTGTACTCAAACAAATACATAGTGGAAGATTCTTCTTGCTGATTTTCCCTCCTTCGAGGTTTTCACATAAAATTTCTATAGTTTTATCCAAGTTGTGAAAACCGGACGGACATAGAACCGGAAAAAGCGAGGTTCAAGGTTTAAAAGAGCAGGGGTTGAGCAGTCGAGCAGGATGATATAATAAATATTAAAATTATCTAAATGAGATTTAAATGATCAAATAATCATACAATATGTACAATTTGAGAGAAATAAATTATAAAATATAAATCATATGCAAAAAAATCTCATACAATTTCAAAGTTAAATACATTAATATATAAATACTAACCTTTTTGTAGCCATGATAATTCTTTGAAATAATCCATTGTAGAGCTTCTAGAAATTGGTTATCTAAAAAGGAATTAAAATAAATAAAAATTAGTAATTTGGCATCAACTATAAATTATACAAGTAAAACATAAATAAAACTAACTACAAAGATATTATAAATTATGATAAAAGCAAGTTATAACAAATTTGAAATATTAATTAATGCCTAACTCTCCTTTCTCAAAATCGAACAAAAGTTTTCTGCTAACTCTCCTTTCAAAATGTCGATATAGCGGCGGGAGGAAAAAAAAAATTAAAAATCTGAAACTTTTGTTCAGATCTAGGAAAGAAGAAGAAAGACCCGCGCTTTCAAAGTGTCGGCCAAACGGAAGAAGGAACGGCAAAGCAAAATTAAAACCTAATTCTAAGCGCGTCAGGCTGACAAGGGTGCATGCGGTCCAGTTAAACCGCCGGTCGCCGCAAGAAGCGGTTTTGACGAGCGATTTTCGAGTTCGGACCGGCCATGGCTGTTGCCGAATCGGTCGAACCGGCCGGTCCGGTCCGGTTTTCAAAGCATTGGTTTTATCATTAATTCTTCAAACATCTGTGTGTGTGGACTCATAACAAAATTAAACTTTACTCATGGTTTTCTAGCGGTTTGGCGTTGTCGTGGAAGCGATTCACATCATTTCATCTTGTATGACAACCAAGTTTCCCAATAAGATCAAAACCACCATCAAGGTGAAGCATTTCAAGCTTTTAAGGGCATGGCGAAGAATGAAGATTCATCAAACTTAGTTCATTGATTTTGTCGAAATTGGGGCAACTCTTAATCTCAGAAGATCACTCATGTTAATATGTTAAGCATCTAATCGATTATCATCCCAAGAAACAAGTCAAAGTTAGAGGATATTTCAACATTGAGAAGAGATATAGCTTTGCAAATTATGATTTTCCAATCATGCTCATGAAAAAATAAGACCAAGGTTAAGGAGAAACTTTGGCTACAACCACAAATGGATGTTTTGATTCGACCTCTTCCATACAATTTAATATCATCGAGTAACACTCTAACAAACAACCTTGGATGAGTCAAAAATTCTCAGTGGATTCAATTATATCTCTTCCATACAGGTTAACGTCATCGAGCAAAGACTCGACAAACAATCTGATAGATCAAAACTTACCTACTCCACAGGTTAGCGTCATCAAGCAAAGACTTCGACAAATAACACCGGATAGGTCAAAACTCTACTCCCGTAAGAAGTCAAATAACACTTTGGCTAATACCTCGGATATGTCAAGAGGTCCTTGGTGGACTTCCTGCGACCTCTTCCATACAGGTTAACATCATCGAGTAACACTCTAACAAATAACCTCAGATAAGTCAAAAATCCTCAGCGGATTCAATTCGACCTCTTCCATATAGTTAGCGTCGCCGGGTAACACTCGACAAACAACCGGATATGCCAAAATCCTCGGATTCAATTCGACCTCTTCCATGCAGTTAACGCGTCATCAAGCACTCGATAAATAACCTGGAAAGATCAAAATCTTGGATTCAATTCGACCTCTTATATAGGTTAGCGTCGCCAGTAACACTATGACAAACAACCTCGATAGGTCAAAATCTCGGCGGATCCATTCGACCTCTTCCATACAGGTTCATCATCGTAACACTCGACAAACAACCTCGAATGGGTCAAAATCCACGGATTCAATTCAACCTCTTATGGCAGGTTAATGTCGGTAGTAATGACAAACAACCTTGATGGATCAAAATCCTCGGCCATTCGATTACCCTCACCAAGTTAACGGCATCAAGTAACATAGATTAATACTTTGAAATTATCTATCAGCTTTTCTGAGTTGCTCGAATGACGGTTCCTAATTAACGCTTCCCCGCCATCTTGGCAGTTATCAACTGTTGAACCATCTATTGAAATTTCAATAAATCCAATTTCCTATAAGAAGAAGTAGGAACTACGGAGCGTCGTCGGTCATTACTGACGGTCATCACCGTCAACCATCATCGCCGGTCATCCCGCTACCGCGCCCGATCGCAGCGTCATTGCAGATTACTGCGGCTCCACCGTCGGTAGTTAACCATCACATGCGTATGCGGCTACCATCGACCATTGTGGTAGCTGCCATTGCTGATGCACCGCACTTTGTCGTCGGTCAGCATTGCCACCGGTCGGTGCCCATTGTCATCGGTTACCGCGCCAAATCTTGGTCACGCCGCCGACCATTATGATCTGCCGTCTAACCATCGGCTCGTCATCTTCGCATCATCGTCATCGATCTCCGTACGCCGCCTTATTGCGACCTCGTTGAGACCCGGCCGCTGTCGTCGACCACCACCGGCCGCTGTCATTAACGCCGTTCGGTCATCATCACCTGCGTTCTGCGTGAACCTGCCGTATCGGCGATCCTCGGCTCGGTCCGGAAGTTGGCGTCTCTTCGAGAAAGCGAGCCTCGCCATATGAACTACAGACCTCGATCGCCTCTGAACCCAATCGATCCGACGAGGATAGTTGACGCCTCTTTTGAGCGGAACCGACATATGCATGAGCGCGGTCGCCTCAACAGTCGGTCGACAGGGATTAACTCCACTTTGAGGGAAAATCGAGCCTCGCCATATGAACTGGGCCTTGATGGCCTCCAACCGGTGGGTCCGACAAGGCGTTAACACCTCTTCGAGGGAAAATCGAGCATCGTCAGATGGGCCTCGATCCTCAACCGGTCGGTCGACAAAGGCGGTTGATGCCTCTTCGAGGAAAAATCAGAGCCTATGGTATGAGCCTTATCGCCTCAAACGACCTTCTCAAGAGAAATACGAGCATTTGAGAAGTGTGCCTTCCTGGGGTTTTATAGACCCAGGAACAAGGTAAAATCATCGAAAATCGTAGCGAAAATGGGCGTTTGCACTTGGCGCGATAACTTCATGCGCATAGCCCTCCAGCGTTGTCCCAAGTACAGCGATGTCGACGGTCGCCCTGATCACAACGACATGACCCGTCGGCCGAACTTACGATAATGACCAACGCCATGATCGTGGTAGCATACGGGTATATACATATGAAACACGTAGCCTTCTAAATGGCCGAGGCCAGCGGCCGTAAGCCAGCCATAGTCGGAAGCGCGCGACGTGACGGCGCCATGGTATATGGGTCCATAACCACGAAATCTGCGCCCAGCGATATCATTATCTATGACCCTACATCCGCGTGATCATTATCTTGTGCTCACGATCATTCTCTCAAAATATATGGTTAATGGACTAAATTTCATTGAAGAATTTATTATTTTTAACTATTTGGCATATATATTTTTTGGATGATTGAGATAATGTCATCCAAAATTGGGAACGATATGACAAAATTCTACTAGTAGAGCGAATCTTGTTGTCAAAAGCTAGTTGATCCTCAGTTGAAATTAGTCGAGATCAATCACTTAAAATATCATTGGAAACTTTGACATATCAGTTAAATCTCTAAATAGCTCTTAAACATGGAGTGTTTATAGTTAAATTGCGCGTTTTGACGAGCTGGATCGAACAAGCCCAAGATCTCATAATTTCAACTTCATTTGAGCATTCAAATGCTTAAAATACATCAAATGATCAAAAGAATCATTTTGAGTCGTCCGATGGAGTGGAGTGATTCGAATTTTGCATGTATTTACAGAGACGCCACTCCTTCAATCTATAAATAACCCTCATTCACATGAGGGGCGCAGGGAGAGCTCTAAAGCTTGAAAATCCTGCACTTGTCGTTGACGACTAACGGTTGTCAACCACCACCGCCGTCGGCCGTCACCATTGATCCTTGCCTTCGTCAATCTCCGTCGGTCACCATCATGGCCGCCCATCGGTCGCTGATCCCGTTGTTCATCATGTCACTACCACTAACAAGATTCGAGCGTGACTATATAGTCGGATTAAGGATTCTCATTGTCGTCTTCTCATGTACAATTTTGTAATCCGTTATCGAAATTTTACTCAAAACAAATACATAGTGGAAGATTTCTTAGCTAGCCGTGGTTTTCCCTCTTTTTTGAGGTTTTCGCGTAAAATTTAGTTTTATCATTAATTCTTCAAACATATGCGTGTCTTTGGACTCCATATAAAGCTAAAGGCGTAAACTTTTACTCTACCATAACTGGTTTTTCAGCATATGATGATGTTAAAATTAGTGAATTTCAACATTTATGTTGATGACATATATTGATTTTATAAGCGATGATATGCATCAATGTTATTGACGATATAGCCACAAAAATTGGCAAGCATCAACCTTTATGTCAAGAATATCAGTCAGCATCATAGGTGATGACATATCTTAACATTGTTAGTGATAATAAGCAATAAATTCATTAGGCATCAGTATTTATGTTGATTGCATATATTGGTCATATATGCAATGGCATTCATCAATGTTATTGGTAACTACAAGCATCAACATTCATATCAATAAAATAGCTAGGTGATGGTGGTTAGTAGATTATAGTCAAGTGAAAGTGGTCAAGAAATTGTGATCATGTTCGTTAAGTAGGAAATCGTGGTCAAACAATGGTGCATGCACAAGACTAATTTGAAGATGATGGTTAGGAGATTGTAATCAAGCAACAGTTGAAGACATCAGATGACTAAAATAATATGACAATTATTAAAATCCCATAATTAGGTGACAACGATATTTTAATTTGATAATGATTATAAGGATATTATAATCACATAATGGCGATTGAGAGTTCATAATTAAGCATTAATAGTTAGACATTAATAGTTATTTAATGACATAATTAGGGATGATAGTTTAGGGAGTGCAGTCAAGTTATATGAATTAAAAGATTATAGTCGGGTGAACATTAATATAAGGCTACAGTCAGACAGCATTGATTAAAAGGTTATGGTTCAATGATAGTGGTTGGTCATAAATCGAGGGTTGAGTGATCGTGTAGTTAAGCAAAGTTGATCGAGAGATTGTAATCAAATGATGATGATTAGAGGACTATAGATGGTGATGTTAGAATCAACGATGGTGATTAAGAGATTATAATCAAAAGACAGTAGTTGAGAAATCATAACTGGGTGATAGTGGTCAAATAATAGAAAATAGGTTATGAGAGTTGCAAGATTGCTTGGGTGTGTGATGCGTCTAACATCGATCAAAGTCTAGAGTTTTTAATCTCTCTTTAATTTCAAGTTCAAGACAAAGTCCCCTTTTATACTAAGAATGTGAATTATTTATAATTTTCTAAAATTTGATGATTTTAATCAAAATTTTAAGACACTTGATTGGATGATGTATATTAGTTTCCTTAATCAAAGATTATTACATTTATATTTACATGTCATAATGATAATATCTTTGATTATGCTATACATATTTAATTTGGAATCATTTGGACTCAAATTATAAATTATTATATATTTTATTAGATTTCATTTCATCAAGAAGTTTGATTCAACTATAATTTCACTAGAGGTTGTGTTTGGATGATCTTGAATTTACTCATTAAAATTATAATTTAAAATTACATTGAAATTTATGCTTGATCATATGATTTTTTTTTGTAGTTATATAAATTTTAAATTTAATCAAGGATAAAATTATTAGCCATTAAATTAAATACATATATTAAGTAACTAATTAAGTATAATATTATATTTATTTCAAAGTTAATTATGATATAAAAATCCATTCTATAGTGTCCGACAGCATCATGTGGTTTCCTCGTGTTCTTCATGCCGACTGCAGGACAAAAAAAATTGTTAATATAAATTTGATTAATAAAAGTTTTTAATCATTAGATTTATTTAAAAATTAAATAATTAGTCCTATAAATTTATAATAAAAATATTTTGATTAAAACTTAATTTTAATTATCATAATTGTAATATTTTTTAATTTGCTGAGGTAAGTGCAACGAAGAATTAATTGATTATTCATATATCACACTAATTTAAAATAAAATTAAAAAATTTAAAATTATTATTATAAAACTTGATATGACACTTAAAATACTATTAGTCGAAGTACGAATCTTGATGTTAAAAGCAGCGATCCAGAAGTTGG
The DNA here is from genome assembly GCA_021442155.1 of Cymbidium sinense. NCBI lineage: Eukaryota > Viridiplantae > Streptophyta > Magnoliopsida > Asparagales > Orchidaceae > Cymbidium > Cymbidium sinense. The sequence goes on from CM038216.1 coordinate 8,611,795, forward strand.
CGGTAGAGATCAGCTCTTAAAATATCCTTGGAAACTTTGGGATATCGGTTAAATCCTCTAGCTCTCAATATGAAGTGTTTATAATCAAATCGAGTGTCTCGGCAGCGGTTCAACAAAAAAGATCTTACAATTCGACTTTATTTGAGCATTCAAATGCACAAAATACATCATATGATCAAGGGATCATTTTGAGCCGTCCGAGTGAGAAATGCGGGTTTTGCATGTATTCTGAGACTCTTATAAATAGCCTCATTCCCTATGAGGAGAGGCCAAGCGAAGGAAGGGAGGCAAACAAGAGAGGAGAGAGCTCTAAGATCCTCCAAATGTCGTCGCCCTCGGCATTTCACGTCATCGCCCGCCGCGGTCATCGTTGATCTCCGTCGTCGTCATTGTTGCGGTCATCGTCATTTGACCATTTCGTCGGTCGTCATCGTCCATATCGTCGTCAATATTGTCATTCTACGTTGTTTATTTCTATTCAGAATCTCTGTCGGAAGATCTTGTACTCAAAAAATACATAGTGGAAGCTTTTTTCTTGGGCTAGGCCGTGGTTTTCCCTCTTTTGAGGTTTTCCGCGTCTAAATTGCATTTTATCGTTACTCTTTAAATACACATTATTGTGCGGGATATCATGATGAAGAAGGCGTAAACTTTTACTCTCATGGCGGGTTTTTACATACAAAACTTTAATCATGATATATTTAATTCAATATTTTTTTTTCATTTTAATATATATTAGACTTATCTTAAAATGAATATAATATTTAAAAAACTCATTATCATCAAATTTAGATAAAGATCTCAATCTATAATTTATCCTTGTTGCGTCTTTGGAAAACCACGCGGTAGAGTGATTTATGCCTTAGCCTTGTTGATTAGTCGGACACAGTAATTAAAGAGCGAACATGAGATACTCCGAATTTTAAGCGTGGAAAACCTCGAAAGAGGAAAACCAGTAAAAAATTCCACTATATCCTTTTCAGTACAAAATCTTCCGATAACGGATTACAATTCTATTGAAAAAGGACAACATGTAACAACGATCGGTTTATAATAGTTCGATGTTGGAGATCTTTGGGTAATACGGTGGAAATCAGTATAATTAACGATGGCGACGGCCGTGAGTGTGCGATCTTGCTGGGGATCTTCAAGCTTTAGAGCTCTCTTCCTCCTCACTTCACTTTTCCTCTTCTTCCTCGATGGGACTCTTCCTCTTCTTTCCTTCTTCCTTGCTTTAGCTTCCTTCTTCTTCACTTGCTTGGACTCTTCTTCTTCTTCCTTGCCTTCTTCCTTGCTTTAGCTTCCTTCTTCTTCACTTGCTTGGACTCTTCTTCTTCTTCCTTGCTGGTTCTTGTTCTTCTTCCCTTGCTTGACTTCCTTCTTCTTCACTTACTTCACTTAGGCGCAGGCATGTGAGGTGAGGAATTTATAGATGGGAGGAGGGTATTCTAGTAAACTCATGTAAGGGTACCACTCCCCTCGATCGGACGGCAAATGACTCCTTGATCATTTGATGTATTTTGAGCATTTGGATGCCCAAATGAAGTCGAATTATGAGATCTTAGGCTCATTAGATCCGCTCGAGAGCCTTCGATTTGACTATAAACACTCTACATTTGAGAGCTTTTTTGGGATTTAATTGATGTTTCGAAGATTCTAATGATATTTTAAGTGCTTGATCTCGATTTGTTTCGACTCAAAATCATATCGCTTTCAACATCAAGATTTGTGCTTTGGTTGGTGGTATTTTGAGAGCCATATCGATTCTATTTTTGGATGACATTAATCATCCAAAATATATGTCAAATGTTCACAAATAGAATTGGAAGTTTTAAGCGTTGGGGCCATGACATAAGCTTCGGCCTGCAGCGAGCTTGTGGAGCATACGACTGTATGGCCTTGCTGGCCTTGTAAGCCTTTGCTTGATAGATATGCCTGGCCTTGTCATGCTGGCGGCCCGTCAATTCGAGGTCATGCCGTCGGCCTTAGCGGATTCTTGTGGCCGGCGGTTCATGAGCTGGATTCGTCCAGTGATGGTTGGTCGAGCCATTCCCGTAACAGTTCGACCATTGCGTGTGATTGGTCGTGCCATTCACAGTGTCGCAGTTGGTCCGAGCCATTAGTGAAACGATTCCGGGCGAATGGTGAGGTAAATGGCCTTCTTGTACGTGCAGCCTGTGCGTAGATCTGCGCCCATGTAATCTGTACAGCGTATCTGGATGCATGGTAGCATACATGATGGCCAGAAAATATGGCGGTTTTGAGCCGTTTGAACCGTTTTGAGGGTTTTACCCTTTGCCTATCTTGTGGAAAAGGTCCCATGATATCAATCCAGAGCAGGGCCATGGGCTTTGAATGGATGAGAGTTACGCATGCGGTATGTGAGGAGGTTAGAATGCAATTGACAACTTAGCATTTTTTGTGAATTCAGGCGTCTTGTTTCATTGTAGGCCAATAAAACCCTTGCCTCATGATTTTAAGGGCCAATGCTCTTCCTCCGGTGTTCCCCACATATTCACAGTGAACCTCTTTTAGCAGCGTGTCGCCAAGGTGGAAGGCATTTGAGATATGGACGAGAAAGCTGATAGTTCACCTCAATAATAAAGTTTGAAGCTTGTCTTGAGCGAGTTGGAAGTTGGATCTTAGGAAGGGTCCCTTCTTGTAGAAAAGATAGGATCGGGTTTATCCACGAGCGTTCCTTTTCCTCATCAATAGTTTGAATTATCCATGGCCCTTGGATACTAGGAAAATGTATTTCTTCAACATGCTTTCTCTTAAATAGATCTCCGGTGGTAGAGGTAGCAGCTTAGAAGCGTCGGCCCGTATTCTTCTCTCGTAGTATGTGGATGATTTGATGTGTCTTGAAATGAGTAAGAAGAGATTTTACCAAGTGGAGATATTGCACCGTTGAGGATTATGAGTATTAAAATCTCCTCCAACTTGGGAGGCGACAAGGCGGGAGTCGGTGTGAATTAGGTTTTGGGCTTCGATCAATGGCGAGTCTCAACCTGCGATGAGAGCCTCATATTCGTATGTTATTAGTTGCAGGAATTTTAAGCAAGTCCATACTCTGGGTATTTTTCTTTGGGGAAACAAGTAGATTCCCTGCACCGTACTTCACGAGCTCCATCAACGTAGAGAGTCCATCGAGGAGATGAAAGAACGTGTAGATAGCTCTTAGAGTTGGGTTGGTGCATTCCACATAAAAGTCTGCAAGTATTTGAGACTTTATGGTAGAGAAAATTTATATCAAATTCTCCCGTTCTCTGACCATTTGATCAATCTTCCGGATGCTTCGGTTTACGTAAGATGGCCCTTAATGGTAAATGGTTAAAGTAGATGGTGTGAGCTTGAAAGTATGGGCCAATTTTTGGCGAGAAAATGCGCTTGAGCCACTTTATCGCAAATGGATAACGACTTTCTATATCGAGAGAGAATTTCTTGACGTAATAAATTGGTTGTTGTGCCCCATCTTCTTCTCGCACTAAAGCGAGCTTATTGCGTGGAAGAAACCGAAGATATAAGTATAACGTTTCTCCTTGAATAGGTTTGGATAGCGAGGCGGAGATGCTAGATATTCTTTTAGTTGCTCAAAAGCATCTTGACATTCATCGGTCCATTGAAAATTATTATTTTTAGCTCCTTCAATATTTTAAAGAATGGCAAGTATTTGTCCCAGGCGGTAGAAAGCGGGATAATGCGACAATTAATTCAAACGTTGAGCGTCTTTGAGGAATCATATCTTGGAGAGCTTTGATTTTTTGGTTAGCCTCTATCCCGCGGTGAGTTACCATAAATCCAAGAAATTTTCCGTAACCCCAAAGCACACTTGGTTGGGTTAAGTCGTATGTTATAGCGTCGAAGGAGGTCAAAGCATGCTTCTAAGTCGAAATATGTTGTGACTTTTCTAAGCTTTTCACTAACATGTCATCCACATACACCTCCATTGTGGCTAGGTCTTTAAAACCTTATTCATGAGGCGTTGATAGGTAGCACCGCATTTTTAATCAAATGGCATGACTTGGTAACAATATAAACCTTTATATGTTTGAAAGCGTAGCCTCTTCATCTATTGGGTTCATCTTTATTTGATTGTACCCGAATAAGCATCCAAAAAGCGCATTTGATGTCCGGATGTAAAATTGATTCGAGGAAGAGGAAAACTATCCTTTGGTGCCTTATTAAGATCGGTATAATCAACACATCCTCCATGTTCCATTTGTTTTTTTAACCATGACAACATTTGCTAGCCATGTGGGTAATGCACTTCTGTTATGAATCCTTACATGAGCTTAACTTCTTGTTCAATAGCGAAGACGATCGGTGCAAAACTCCGCTTCTTTTGGATGATTGGTTTGAGCGTTGGATTAATTTTGAGGAGTGCATTGATTACATTGTGCAGACATCTCGGACTCAAGCAAATATGTCTTGATTCTGTAAGAAATTTATATAATTTTCCCTTTGTTCTTAGAGTAAAGATCCCAACCTTGAGTAATGGTTGGTCATCGATAATGCTATTGAGAGTAAATCTTCTGGGAAGCTTTTGAGGTACTCTTTCATCTCGAAGTTAAGATCTTAATCTTTGAAGGTGATGGAAGGCGTTGAGCTTGCGAGATAACATGATTGGGCTGTTGATTTCCACAAACCACCCAACTCCAGGGGTAGGAAATTTTATCTTCGGTGAGGCAAGTGATAGCAAGAAAATTGATTGGAGGGCCTCCAGAAGATTGCATTATATCACATCGACTTCACCACTATGAATTGTATTAAATGAGTCACTTGTCGGGAATTCTCAGAGGTACAGAAGAGTGATTGTCCTCGCGTCGCGCGGGTGATTATCAAACCCATATAGTGGTCCGGTGTTGGAGCTTTTGCCTAGCTAGGCCCATGTTAAGAAAAGTTGAGTAAAATAAGACATCAATGAGAACTCCCATTATCGATCAAAATTCTTTTTGCGTTATAACAGGATCACCGATCCATGCGATGACAAGTGGATCTTGATGAGGATATGGACTCCTTCTAAGTCATTGAAAGTGATGGAATGATCAACGAGACTTCTTCAACTCGGTTCTTTGGAGGCGTGCGAGAACTTGATTATGTAGTATCGATCCTCCTGCGATTGTTTGATTTCTCCAATTATTTGATGATTATTTGGTTGTTTGTGATGTTTGTCTGGTTGCCCCAAAGCGGAGGTGTGTGTGTTTGTTTGAGGTGGTTGATTCTTCATAAACGGCGTAGGTATCCTTGTTGAATGAGTCTCGATTTCTTCCTTGAGTTGTATACATGCTTGATGGTATGTCCGACCGATGAAATATTGCTCATTTCTGAATTGGTTTCAATGGATGCGCCACTTGATATGTTCTTCATTGCGAATAGCCATCGGAGGTTAACACGAGATGTGTTGGTGTGTATGTCTTTTTCGAGGTTCACGTTGTTGATATGGGGTGGAGGAGATCATGACTACCTTGTCGCTTCTTTTGATGGGCTGTCGTCCATTTCACAGGTGTTTTCGTTTTTATTGTTCAAATTGTTTGCGATGAGCATTAATAGCTTCATCGGCGGAGATTTGTGCTTCTACGATGAACTAAGTATAAGAAGCGGATGTCCCATTAATGAGAATAGAAAGGCCACGGGCGAGTCCTCAAGGAAAACTCCTCTTAATAGTTGTTACCCCGTATTTGGCGAGCTTCTAAAGAGAACCTCGGAAGTATTCTTTGAGTGATTCACCCTCGTTACGTATAAGGAAAGATGGGAGGAATCTTTAATGATTCTCCGATTTGCAATGAAGCTCCAAAGAACACGAGTTAGTTAAAGGTATGGATGGATCCCCTTGGAAGAGAATAGAACCAAGTCGAGCTTGCCCTTTGAGGGTAACGGAAAGACGACAAAGCGGTGTGTCGAGCTCGTTGGATATGCATGATAGTCGTAATGGTCGATGTGTTAGTGTGGGTCATTGCCCCATCAGGAATCAATGCTCTAAGCTTGAAACTACAGGAATTGGATGTCGAAGAATGGCTTGTAAAGGTGAGGACTCCTCATAGCGGTGTGGGTGAAGATGATTTATCTTGAAGGTGAAATTCATCTTGTATTAAGCGTCGTACTGCGAATGTCATGATGTGCGGGATTAATGAGATGAGCATGTGTGAAGCTATCAACAACGTCGGTGGATTAAGTAAGCGGTTGGTACGCGATGGATGAGTGGAACTAGCGTGTCGAGGAGATCGGCACGGTCTCCATGCGGAGGAACTCCGGTCGGGAGGATTAGCGTTTTGACCTCCTCGATGAGATCTTGGGGAGATATGTTTGTCGTAGTATGTAGTCCTTGCAAAATGGATCATCTTATTTTGAGACTCCTCCATTCGACGGACACGATCTTCCAAAGAGATTCCGTTCCGCCCTCAACATGGCGTCCTTGGTTTAGGGATGGGTTTTGAGAATGACGGGAGTTGGAGCGGGAGGTTCCATTATGAAGTGTTGTCTATTGGCCATAACGTGGATGTTCCCGAAATTGAGGTTGAAGGGTTTTCTTCCACAGGCGCGCTATTGCGTCTTTGGAAAATCGGTAGAGTAAATTTATGCCTTAGCCTTGTTGATTGTCAGCCACACACGTAATTAAAGAACATGAGATACTCGAATTTTAATGTGCAAAACCTCGAAAAGAGGGAAAAACCACAGCCGATAAAAAAGATTCCACTATGTATCCTTTTAGAGTACAAAATCTTCAGATACTTGAAATTATTTGAGAAAGGGACAATGTGTAACAACGATCGGTTTATAATAGTTCGATGTTGGAGATCTTTGGGTAATCGGTGGAAATCTGGGTATAGTGCGATGGCGCCGTGATGGCGATCTTGCTCGGGGATCTTCAAGCTTTAGAGCTTTCTCTTCCTCCTCACTTCACTTTTCCTCTTCTTCCTCGATCGGACTCTTCCTCTTCTTCCTTGCCTTCTTCCTTGCTTTAGCTTCCTTCTTCTTCACTTGCTTGGACTCTTCTTCTTCTTCCTTGCCTTCTTCCTTGCTTTCTTCTTCTTGCTTGGACTCTTCTTTCTTCTTTCGGGTTCTTGTTCTTCTTCCTTGCTCTTCCTTCTTCTTCACTTGCACTTAGCTTAGGCCCCATGTGTGAGTGAGGCCTATTTATAGATGGGAGGAGGGGTATTCTAGTAAACTCATGTAAGGCCCGTACCACTCCCCTCGATCGGACGGCTCAGAATGACTCCTTCGATCATTTGATGTATTTTGAGCATTTGGATGCCCAAATGAAGTCGGAATTATGAGATCTTAGGCTCATTAGATCCATTTCGTCGAGCCTTCGATTTGACTATAAAACTCTACATTTGAGAGCTTTTTTGGGATTTAATTGATGTCAGATTCTAATGATATTTTAAGTCTTGATCTCGATTTGTTTACTCAAAATCATATCAACATCAAGATTTGTGCTTTGTGGTGGTATTTTGAGAGCCATATCAATCCTAAAGGTTATAAGAACTCATTTTTTAAAATATAGAAAATATTTTCATTTTTTTAATATAATTTAAAATCTTAATCAATAATTATATATAAATATTGATTGTGATTTGATTTCATTTTTTTTCTCTCTTTTGATCGAAACAAAATCTTTAATGAATTAACTCTTAAAAATGTTATGGATCAAAAATAGCTAAGGATTTATTTGATTGGACATTATTAAAATAAATGTATAAAAAATGAAGAATAATTGGAATGCAAATTAAATATATTGTTTTTTTATGTTAGTTATGATATACTTTAAATATGCTTAAATGATGAAAAATAATGAATAATAAGCATTGGTAGAACAAAATCATGATATTTAAAAATTTATCTAATTTAAGCAATAGTTTAATACAAAAAAATAAATTTTTTTATTGATATTTTAAAATTCTAAAAAAATTATTTCATATTTTATTTGTAATATAATAGATATGCCATATGATCAATAATAATCACAATGTTATCATAGATCTTAAGGGTCATAGAAAGTCTAGATTAAAATCCATAGAAATTTCTTCCTAAGATCTATAGGTGATAGACAAAACAATGTACTTTTTTTTTAAATTTTTATTTAGTAATCTTTGCTTGCTTATAAGTTATAAGTCTTGTATTTACCCCTAACTCTCTTAACATCTCTTTTCAATTAGGGCTAAGCAAATCTATGCTATAGCATATTTATGATAATATAATTTCTTAAATAATAGATTGTATCATCTAAATATAACTTTGCAATGATAAACTCCCTTATAAATGTGTTTTAGATATAGAAACTCTTATTTCTAGAAATGTGTCCAATAATGGTCATATGAACTTGATTAAGGAAATGATATTGATTTCATGCTTATAATATGCCATATGGCATTCAAAGTAAAGCTAATTAATATTTAAGAGATTTAGTAGCTACTTGATTGGCTGAATTTGAAATACAATATAAAGTAAAAGTAATATATTTGAAATATTTTTAGATAGTTTGGATAAAAATTCTACAAATGCATGATTTTACTTTTTAATTTTTAATTTTTTATTTTATTATTATTACTTTTTTTGTAAAATCAAAATAATTTAAAGTATTTGTTGGAGGGTGGAGATGGGCGATGTCACCATGAGATTAGGCAATGAGCAGTTGTGTAAGCGAAAGTGATAATAGCGGTCTCAATTTATATAGAATGATATATTCTATTAGATGAATTTTAAATATATCAAAATTAAACTAGTAAATGTATTTTAAATTCATTCCAAAAAAAGTATTTTAATCACAACCAAATAATAAAATTTTAAAAATACATATATTTGATTTACAACACACTGCATTTACTACCAATAAAACAACCCCTTAAAGATGGTACAAAATTCTTATCATATATGAAATAAATATACTTTATCTTATTCAACTTCTCATGAAGGAGCAGCTTAGTTGCCTGAAAAAAAAATACAATATAAAAAGAATGCAATGTATTTGAATTACTTTAAGTTATTGGATTGAATACTCTACAAATACATGAATTTATTTTTTCTATTTAGTAAAATAAATATAATGTAAAATATTTTTGAGGTTGTGGTGGCGTGGCGGTGGGTTGTTCTTCTATTCAGTTAGTGCATTTAGAATTCACCCAAACTAGGATGAATTCTAAATACACCAATATTTACCTTTCTAAATAATTCTAAATACATTACATTACTTTAAAATTTTAATTTGAATCTTGCCAAATACACAAAATTTGAAATCCCCTCATATTTATATTACTTTACACTCTAAATTATTCAAAACAAATAAGGCTAAATTTTTAAAATAAACATGCTTAAAAATATAATTAGCAGATTATGCACTAAAAAAAAAATTTTAAACTAGGCACAGTTGCCCGTTAAACGGGCGACTGGCATAAAATATTTTAAAAAAAAAAAACTTGAGCGAGATCGAAGAGCCTCCGATCTCGAGACCATTCCGGTAGCCCATTTGTCCTGAAAGCGTCGAAACTCTTCCGTGGCATCCCGCCAGCTTCAGTACCAACCGTCATTCCGTTTTTCGGTATTTTTTTAGTTTTTTGGACTTTTTTTTCAAATGAAAAATATGCAAATGTGATGTTGATTTTTTGTGTGTTATCATGTTATTAGTTAGTGTATTATGTGATTAGCTAGTATTATGATTTAGGTTAAGTTTGGAGTTGATTTAAGTTTTTTTGAAAGAATTTTTTTAGGTATGTTTTGGAAGTCCTTTTATTTAATTTTGATTTTATGTGGATTTTATGTGATGTTGATTTTAGGCAAATATAATGTTGATTTCATGTATTCTAATATTTGATTATTTAGTTTATCATGTGATTAGATAGTTTTAGGGTTTACATATTTGTTGGTGGATTTGATATTTTAGGGAAACTATAATTTTTGCAAAAAAATGAGTACCACGTGACTGATACTCACTTTAATATGAGCGAGTTGATTGTGGGATCTCTTGATATGTGGTTGGTAGTCTTACCTTTATGACTGATACACGGAAGTCTATTAGAGCTTTTAAAATGCAATGGTAATTGTGTTCTATGTAATTCATTTTACAAAGGCAAGCACTGTGGATTACTTATTTATTTTCATTAAGGATGCCTCGTGTGAGCTTTGTTTTGTAAAAAAATGGGACGTGTATTAAGTGGAGATTGATGCACACATGTATTATGTGAATTTTATTATAGACTTTAGGAATGTGTTTTATGTTGTGAATGAATTGATTAGATGTCAAAAATGAAAAATAAGATTTGGGGTTTGAAATTCTAAGTGGTATTCATTTTGGTTGTCTTTACTTTAACAGAAATTGAGTCTTAGTGCGATCAATATAGTTCTTATGAATCTGATTGATTTAAACAAGTATGTTATTCATCATTATTGTCTCCAATACATATTTTTAGATTCAAATATGAGTTGACGATATGTTTAGTATTATATTACGGCGACCAATCTCTTAGTGATGATTTCTTCCTACGCGGTGGAAAAACTGTCTATTTAGTCAAATTTCATTTTTGAAGACCAGAATCGAATCAATCAGGTCGAAAGTTGATTCGACACGTTTAGGATTAATCTTATATGTAGATTTCTTGATGCCTTACTCAATTAAATGGCGACAAAGTATACTATGCAAGAAGTATACAACTGTAATTGTATACGTCAAAATTGAGTTAAACAAACATTTGATAAGAGAGTAAAGTTTACAGCTTCTTTAGTCCAACGTGTATTTAAGAACGAACAATAAAACTTGAATTTTAATGGAAAATCTCGAAAGAGGGAAAATTGGCAGATAAAAGCTTCATGTATGTTTGAGTACAAGATCTTCGATCATTGGATGATAGAAAATGGGCAATATGAGTAGTCGAAATTGGACATTGAACGGTCGACGATGTTGAGTGTCGACAACGATGTCAATGATGTTGGCGACGATATTCGACTGGCCTCGATGGGTGGTCGATGATGATAACAATAGTCGAGCGAGATCAAGATGGCTGACGGCGGTGTGGCATTCAACAGCGGCATGATCGCTTGGAGGATCTTTAGAGCTCTCTTCTCTCTCTCTGCTTGCCTCCCTTCTCCTTCACTTGGCCTCCCATATGAGGAATGAGGGCTATTTATAGATTGAGGAGTGGCGTCTCTGTAAATACATGCAAAACCCGGTACCACTTCATCGGACGGCTTAAAATGATCCCTTTGATCATATGATGTATTTTGTACATTTGAATGATCAAATGAAGTCGGAATTGTAAGATCTTTGGCTTGTTGGAACCGACTTGTCGAGACGCTCGATTTGACTATAAACACTCCATATTTGAGAGCTTTTTAGGAATTTAACTGATGTCTCAAAGTTTCCAATGATATTTTAAGTGCTTAATCTCGACCAGTTTCAATTTCTGATTAGCTTGCTTTCGGCATCAAGATTCATGCTTCGACTAGAGGAATTTTCAGGGTCATATCAATAACGAAGTTCATAATTTCGCTAGAGGTGAATTTCATCCAACTGAAGCTGTCCACAACACTATACTATCACAGGAACCATATCAGATCGACCTCAATGAAGATTTTCATAGGTACGTACCTCGAAGTCATTATATAATTACTATTTTTCATTTTAATCTTATACACTACATTAAAATACGCAGCACTAATGATAGAGATGTATCTACATCTCCTATTCATGTTTATCATATTGCCTCGACTTCTACTAGTATAAGTGAATATCATGGCGGTCATGTAGCACCTTTACCAACTGAAGATGAGGGCCACGAAACAATGCCTAGCGCAACGAGTTTTGACACAGATGACAGTGAGTGTGACATTGGAGAAGAACAATGTCCAAACTCTGGGAATGATCATTTGCTAAGAGATTACTCTAACAAAACAATCAATGCTGAAGAACACATGTTTAGTAGAAATAATTACATCCAACATGTCATTAGATACCAATTGGATTTGAAACCCAAGAAAATTATTGATCGTATGAAATCAAAATTTAACATTAGGGTATCATATATGAAAGATTGGGATGTACGTAGAAAGGCTATTTTTGGCAGTTGGGAAGAGTCATATCGTTCACTGGATCACTTCATGGCTATTGTATGTGCAGTTATGCCTGGAATTGTGTACCACATTCAGTCAACTGAATCAGGCTATTTTTAGCGCATATTCTGGTCATTTGGGCCATCTATAGTTGGTTGGCAATTTTGCAGACCAGTCCTAAGTCTTGATGGCACATTTCTCTTGTGAAAGTACAGAGGCACTATTCTTACCGCAGTTGGTATTGATGCAAATAATGACTTGTATCATCTAGCATTTACAATAGTTGGAGCAGAGTGCAATGAGTCCTGGAGTTGGTTTATTAGGACATTACAAGACTTGATTCCACTAATATGTACTCGGCCTGATTTATGCATTATCTCTGACTGACATTCAGACCTAGTATGTGGATGTCGCTGAATTTTTTTCCTTGGCTAAACACCACATCGCCACATCTTGAGAGAATTTCAAGAAGGCATGCGAATTATAGAATTTGATGTCGAGTTTGCGTGTCAGAAGATATACGTGGTAGGTAATACAATTGACATTTACTCCTTCACATGTTACATTACAGACAGAAGGAATATCAAAGCAGAGGCTACTGAGTGGCTGCTTGCGAGAGATGTGGCCAAGTGGTCATTGAGTAATGATGGCTGATATCGATATGGCACAATGATCACTAACGCATCAGAGTGTTTCAACGGTGTGCTCAAGAGGGCACGTGGGTTGCCAATATAAGCTCTAATTACATCAATTTATTATAATCTTGTATCATTTTTACCAAACTCCTAAAGATAACTTTTAATCTAATCAGGCAGAATGATTCGATATTTGCACCACATGGGGCTCACCGCAACAAAATGAGCGAAGCTAGGAGATGCCCTGATCCCACAAGAATAAATTTAAATGAATTTTAGGTGTTTATATGTCCTCAATGTCATTTAAGGTTGAATTGAACAAGAACAGATAGTTGTAGTTACATGCAGTGCGCCATTTGTACTATGTTCACATGTCATCATTGTTAGGGCAACGTCATTTGAGTCATTCATAGTACATCTCTCGCTACTATACTCTGCAACTATATCACAGTACGTACGAAGCTCAATTCCATGTCATTCTCAATCGCATCGACTGACAATCATATTTGTCGGGTCGTCATCTGATTGAACTAGCACCACCGAATATCAGAAGGCGAACTAGCAAGCTAGGATACGGAGATATACCAACACAATGGATGAGAATGTGCAACATAATAATATGTGGACTATGCAAAATGTGGCATAACAGCTACTTTTCCACAAAATCATCTACGTAGGACTTAGTGTGGTTGCGATAGTCTATTATTTTGTCATATATGATGAAGATGTTTGTTCTTATTGTATGTGCACTTTAGTTTTCAAGATCTTGTTACTTATGTATGTTAATTGTCTGTCTTTACTCTAAATTATTGCTAGTGTAGGGATGGTTTACTTGGTCGATAATGCGTAGTTGTATGCCTAGACTGATTTTTTCTTGTGACTGTTTCTTTATCCGCTTAATTTTCTTATGCTTGTTTATTCCAGTTGTATGCCTACACTATTTTTTTCCTCGTGGCTGTTCTTCGTTGCTTAATGTTAGTAGTAGTTAGTACATTACATACGGGTATTTTTTCCTTGTGATTGTTTCTTCCAGCTGTACATTGTTAGCGGGTTGTTCTTCGTTGCTTAATGTTAGTAGTAGCTATTTTTTTAAGTTGTCCCCACTGTTATATTGTACTTCTGATGGCTTATATTTTTTGTGTTGACATGCACTATGCAGGCGACAGTTCTTGATGCAGCATCACACCTACTGATGTTCAGGGAGTGGCCGATAAACTGCCCTAGATTTATGGATGGACTGCGCGATGCGAGACTGTTTCAGCACGATATCGCTTGATCACCACCTACTTACAGCCTTAGTTGAGCGCTGGTCATCGCAGACAAACACATTTCATTTCACAGTTGGTGAGATGACAATTACGCTGCAGAACGTGGCTATGATTCTAAGAGTACGGATTGACGGGCCTCCTATTATAGGACTTACAGTGATTGGGGAGGGGAGACGATAGCTATCTTGGCCTGATTGTTGTAATGAGCTGATCGGGAGACATCCAGAGCCTGATGTGGTATACCACGATCCAAGATACCACATGTTACATCCACATTTGTGATGAGCAAGCACAGACCCGCTTACCTTTACGCTCGATGGATATTTTATAGGATTCATACTTGGATCTACCGATCTTTCGATGCACCAAAGGCATACATTGTTCACTATTGGTTGCTTCCTTCACCACACGTCCGAGAGGTACATTTACGATTACCCCTACTAGATGATTTGAGCTTGTTCAACAGGTACTCCATTGATGCATCTGTGTTAGCACACTTATACATAGAGTTGAATGAGGCAACAAGGCCAAAGCAGACCAACATGATAGGATGTCATTACTTTCTGGAGCATGTACATGACATATGTACCCTTCCTACAGAGTTGGATGGGTTGAGCATGCGTGGAATGAGGGTTACCTGCGAGAGATGACACTTGCACATGTTAGAGTGTACAAAGATGAGCTTGATGGGCTGCTACAGAGTCAAGTATGAGTAAGAGCACATTTTGTTCATATTCTACCTCCACAATCTTATGTATGACATTTAATTTTTATGTCATGTTGGTGATATAAGTGACGACAGAATGCACGAGTGGCAACCGCTCGCTGGGCATTGCTATTTGACTTACTTACCTTGATCAGTTGGAAAAGAATTGAGTGGTACCTCCCAGATCGTGTGCTCAGACAGTTTGGTATGTCACCTAAAGTAGATGTAACACCTATAGATCCTTCATTTCAGTGAGTCGATGGTTGCGAGAAGGCTGATGTTGATTGACTTGATTATCACTAGGTTTATATATCACAGTGGGAGGTCAGACATGATTCAGTTGTTGTTGTGGATGATGTTACACCTCCTATTGACCCGGCTGTCAGTCGATACATGAGGTAGTATCGGTCTTGAGCTTCCTTGTACATGCTCATGGCTCCGACCATTATGCCTACCACCTACTATCCTCGAGCTCCTGGAGAGAGACTGATGGTAAGCACTAAAAAATTGTATGCTACTCAAATATTTATACGTTATGAGAACTGAATTACATACTTGCCTGTGCAACGAGAATATATCTTAGACACACAAGATATTTTCCAGTCTTATTTTGGGAGAGACCAGGACACTAATTTTCAGGATTCAATCAACACTTATGAGGAGTTATGTGGAACTACGCAAGAATATGCACATATCGAGAGTACAGATACAAATGAAGCCGTAGTTCTTCTCGCAAAGACCTTCGTCTCTCAACCATATGATTTGACGCAGTCCATCATCTATACCGATGTCGGTCCCATACAGTTTCATTCGACACCGATCGTACTCTTATCAAGAAGCCATGTTCAGTCCATTTCAGTCATTGTAGGCAGCAGACCCTCTTATGTATCCTCACCCACCGGTCTACATGCCGCATATGCACGGAGTGTACCCCACTGTCCCCTTCCAGCCAAGACCATCATAGGAGATACCCGATGTTACACCCCTCGATGATCCGTAGCGACTGACACCGGTGAGAGTGAAACAAGACACCATTTACAGACCGCCCTCACGACCACGCCAAGATACTCCGAGTGACACACTTCCGCCACGCATTCACCGTCGTCGTTAGATGTCCTTAGTTATCGTCTGTAGTTGTAGATCTTTTGATAGCTTGATGTACAATATTTTGTCAATGTTTTATATTTCTTATATACACTGTATATCAAGACACCGTTTATCTATGTTATATATTTTCATTTTAAGTATTTACATTTTTTCCTGCGGAATATCGAGATATATCTGGTATTGAACGCCGAGAAGTTTTGAAGAAGTAGATAAAAGCTATGAATTTGTCATGCTGAGTAGTTGTTTCAGCTTGCAAACGTTGTAATGAGATTGTCACATCTATTATTTTCTTGCAAACTTTGTAATGATCTATCCACTCACACAAAAACTGCTGCACAACGATCCAAAATCGCATCTCTACATCAACATGAAAGTCATGGAAAATTTTGTGCAATTCCAACGATACAAGCTAAATTCCAACAACGACCAGACCAAAATACGTGGTCGTGCAATATTCAAAACCAGCTGATTTTTTGTAAAATATGCTATGCAAAGAGCCACAATTGCCTTTTTAGGTCAACATGAAAGTCATGGAGAATTTTATTTCAATTCTAACGATACCAAGCTACTAACTCTAAATACCGACTCATACCAAAATACCGGTGGTCGCACTATTCAAAGCCGCTAATTTTCGTGACATGAACTGCTATGCAAGGAGCCACAATCGCCTTTTTAGATCAACATGGAATTCGTGGGGAATTTTTTTCTAATTCCAATGATGTTGAGCTTACTAAATTCCGACAACGGACGACTCCGGTACGGCCAAAATACCCCGGCTGGTCGCACTATTCAAAAGCTGTCTTGATTTTTCATTATTAAATCGCCACAATGAGCCACAATCGCCTTTTTCGGTCAACATGAAAGTCATGGAGAATTTCATGAAGATTTCAACGATACCAAACTCGCTAAATTCTGACAACGGAAGACTTTAGTACAACCAAAATACTGCGACTGGTCATAATATTCAAAATTGCGCCGCTGATTTTTCACGTATTGATAAAATTTGTTATGCAAGGAGCCACAATCGCCTTTTTTGGTCAACATAAAAGTCGTGGGGAATTTCGTTCCAATTCCAATGATATCAAGCTCGCTAAATTCCGATAACGAACGACTTCAGTACGGCCAAAATATTGCCGTTGGTTCAAAAAAAAAAATTTTTTAATTTTCTCTGGAGTCGGGCGCGACTGTGCCTAGTTTTAAATTATTTTTTTAGTGTCTAATCGGCTAATTATATTTTTAAACATACTTATTATAAAAAAATAGCCAACAAATAACTTCTAAGAGGCTGTTTGATTGGATGCATTTTAAATATGAAGTAAATCAAATGCATTGATTTTAATAATAAATTTGCTATGTGTTAAAAACCAATCGTTGCCCATCTTATAAGAATAAGAAATAATTTGAGTTCTCAATTCATAATAGACAATGGCGTCGTTCTTGTCTTTAAAGGGAAGCTACACTTTTATTGTGGCTTATTTTTCGTCTTTAATACACTTTTGTCAAAAGAATGGTTAAAGAATGCCTTGGTGGTTCATATGGTAATCATTTGGCACTTTATAATATTATTTTTTAAACTTAAACAATAGTTATATTGAATATCTAAACTATCACCTTTGTCACGTTCAATGTATTTTATTTTTCAAAGATAAGATTTTATCTTCCAAAAGAATTTTTATTTTTATTTTATATTATTCTTTTGCTTAAACTTGAATCATGTGTTACTTTTACACTACATTACATTACATCTTGTCAACCAAACAAAAAAAAGCAAAGTCATGAATTTGTAAAGCGCTAAACCAAACAACTATATAAAGAATTCCTTTACATATATTCCTTTTATCACATTCCAAAACGCAAACACCAAATCTTAGGTTAGTATAAACAAGAAAAGAAATGTTAAATTGGTAATAATCTTTTATTTTAAAATATATTGAAATTCGTATAATCTTCTGTTTTATTTATTTATTTAACATTTTAAATTCGTATAATCTTCTATTTTAATGTCACACAAAGTGAAAGCTTAATATTTTAGCTTTATAGAACATGAAGTATATTTATAGAGAAATAAAATTATAAGACAAAATTTTATATGAAAATTAATATATATTGATATGACATTGAAAATTTTACTAATCGAAGCACAAATCTTGATGTCAAAAGTTAATTGACTCGAAGACTAACCTGATTAAGATAAAATATAATTAAAAAATTTGCGATATCGCTTCGGCTTCTAAATATGGAGTGTTTAAGTCAAAGCGTCTTGACGAGCCGAATCTAACAAGCCTAAGATCTCCTAATTCCGACTTTATTTGATCATTCAAATACTTAAAATACATCGGATGATCAAATTAATCATTTCGCTCATTTGATGGTGGTTTGGATTTTGTATGTATTTACGTAAAGCACTCATCTAATCTATAAATAACTCATCATTCTTCATGAGTGGGGCGGCGAAAAGAGAAGAGATAGGGCTTGAAGATCCTCAAACTTAATCGTGCCACCGCATTTGGCCGCCGACCACCGCGCCGGTCCTCGCCGCCACCCGACGGTGGTCACCATTTTGCCGCCAGCGGCTACCACCATATCGACATCATCGATAACCACTGCCGCTGCCATCATCGCCACCACCGCTGGTGCCAATCCGGCGCTTACGTCATCCGCCGCTGCAACCATCGCCGGCCGCTTATCAACCACCACCATCGACATCATCGCTATCGACCACCGTTGCCGGTTACCACCGCCACCGTGGTATCACTATCGGCTAACTGCCGTTGTTCACCATCACCAACTGCCACCAATAATATTTAACCACTACCGTGATAATTATTGTTACCGATGGGATTCTCATTATCAAGCTTTCGCATATACAATTCTGTAATCCCGTATTGGGAAAATTATGTACTCTAAAACATATATATATATAAGAAAATTTTTGTTAGGCTAGGCCCCATGATTTTTCCCCATCTTTCTGGAATTTTTTCACGTAAAAATCCTGGAGCTTCTTATTCACTCTTCAAATATCTGTGTGTGTGCTGGATATCACAACAAAGCTAAGGCGTCAACTTTTATTCTACCGCAATGATTTTCTAGACGCATGCTTTACGTCAGGAACATTCCCTTTACATCTTCACAATGGTTGACAATCTAACTTTATGTTCAGAATAGCACCACCTATATACTGAAGAAAATATTACTCTCGAGGAATACATAAGAAGAATAAAGATTCATCAAACTTCGATCCTTCAACTTTTCTTGGAGACTGGGGGGCAACTCTTAAAAGATTATCCAAATCAATATGGATATCTAATTGATTATCAGTTCGAGAAGCAGGTCAGTAATACTAATGAAAAAGGGAAAAGTCAAGGAGCAACTTTGGCTATAAGTTCAAATAAATATTTTGATTTGACCCTTTCCACAGGTTAACATCATCAAGCAAAGACTGTGACAAATAATCTTGGATAGGTCAAAACTTAAGACCTACTCAACACAAGTTAATGTCATCTAGCGAAGACTCTAACAAACAACCTCGGATAGGTCAAAACATCAGACCTACTCCACACAGGTTAACGTCATCGAGCAAAGACTACGACAAACAGTCTTGGATAGGTCAAAACTTGACCTACTCCACACAGGACGTCATCAGCAAAACTCGACAAATAACCTCGGATAGGTCAAAACTTCAGACCTACTCCACAGGTTAACGTCATCGAGCAAAAACTCTGACAAACAACCTCGGATAGGTCAAAACTTTGCACCTACTCCACATAGGTTAACGTCATCGAGCGAAGACTCTGACAAACAACCTCAGATTAGTCAAAACTTCACACCTACTCCCAACAGGTTAACATCATCGAGCGAAGACTTTTGACAAACAATCTCCTTAATTTAATCCCCACTTGGAAATGCGAACTTGCATTCATGGCATGATCAATCTGGGATTTGATCAAACCTTCCATGTGTTAACGCCATCGAGTAACACTCGACAAACAACCTCGAATAGGTCAAAATTCAATTCGATCTTCCATACATGTCACATCGAATAACACTCGACAAACAACCTCGAATATGTCAAAATTCTCTGAATTTGACCTCTTCCACACAGTTAACGCCATCGAAGTAACTCTACAAAACTCGGATAGATCAAAAATCCTCAACGGATTCAATTCAACCTCTTCCATACAGGTTAACGTCATCAAGTAACACTTTGACAAACAACCTCAGATAGGTCAAAAATTCTCAACAGATTCGATTCGAGCTCTTCCATACAGGTTAACGTCATCAAGTAACACTCTGACAAACAAACTTGGATAGGTCAAAAATTCTCAGCTGATTCAATTTGACATCTTCCATACAGATTAACGTCATCAAGTAATACTTTGACAAATAACCTCGGATGGGTCAAAAATCCTCAGCGGATTCAACTTGACCTCTTCCATACAGGTTAATGTCATCAAGTAACACTTTAACAAATAATCCCGGATGGGTCAAAAATCCTCAGTGGATTCGATTTGACCTCTTCTATGCAGGTTAATATCATCAAGTAACACTTTGATAAACAATCTCGGATGGGTCAAAATTCGATTCAATTAACCCTTCCATATAAAGTTAACGCCATCAAGTAACACTCGACAAACAACCTCGGATAGGTCAAAAATCTCCGGATTCAATTGATCTTCTTCATAAAGTTAACGCCATCAGTAACACTCGACAAATAACCTGGATAAAAAATCCTTAGCGGATTCAATTGGACCTCTTCCATACATGTTAACATCATCGAGTAACACTCTCACAAACAACCTCGGATGAGTCAAAAATCCTCAGGGGATTTAATTCAACCTCTTCCATATAAGTTAACGTCATCAAGTAACACTTTGACAAACAACCTCGGATGAGTCAAAAATTCTCATCGGATTCAATTCGATCTCTTTCATACAAATTAATATCATCAAGTAACACTTTGACAAACAACCTCGGATGGGTCAAAAATCCTCAGCGGATTCGATTCTACCTCATCCATACAAGTTATCGGCATCAAGTAACATTATGGAGAATGATACTCTGAGATTATCTACCAAACTTTTTGAGTTGTTTGAAGGATGGTTCCTAATTGGCGTTTCCCCATCATCTTGGCAGTTGTCAACTGTCAAACCATCCATTGGAGTTTCAAGAAATTCAATTTCCAACAATAAAAAGTAGAAACTATTGGGTCTTAATCGTTGCCAAACTCTAGTCTCCGACGAGGACAATGACGCTCTTCAAGGAAAATCGAGTCTCGCGATGAACTACGGCATTGATCGCCCAAACGGTCGGTCCGACGATGACGGACGATCTTTTGAGGGAAAATCGAGTCTTGTCGTATGAACTACGGCCTTGATCGCAAAACCCGGTCGGTCCGACGATGATAGTTGGCCTCTTTGAGGGAAAATCGGAGCTATGAACTACGCCTTGATCGCCAACCCTCGGTCCGACAAGGAGTTGACGCCTCTTTGACGGAAAATCGAGTTCGGCCAGATGAACTGATCACCTCCAACCGGCCGACCACGAGGCTGACGCCTCTTTCGAGGGAGAACTGGAGCCTCGCCGTATGAACTACGGTCCTTGATCGCCTCCGAACCCGGTCGGTCTGACGAGGATGGTTGACGCCTCTTTCGAGGGAAAACTGGAGCCTCGCCGTATGAACTACATGCCTTGACCGCCTCCGAACCTGGCCGGTCCGACGAGGACAAATGACGGCTCGAGGGAAAATCGAGCCTGCCATATGAACTACGGGTCTTGACGCTTCAAACCCGTCGGCGAGACAATGACGCTCTTCGAAAAGAAGCCTCGCCAGAGCTATGGCTTGATCAAAGAAAGCGAATGACATTCTCTTAAGAAGAAGGTCAGAACTTCACTGACAAAAAAAATAAAAAATATACTTTAGCTCTTGAACTTCTGCTAGATAATTTCTCATCCAATGCAGAAGAACACTAGAGCATATAAGAGTTGTATCTCCTTACTTAATCATAGGGGGGTTTTTATAGATCTACTGTAGGGGGAATGAGAGAATAAATTTTAAAAAAAATAACTCTCTTCTCATTATAACATTTAATTTTTTTAAAAAAAATCTCTCCTCATTATGATATTTAATTAGAAAAAAAAAACCTCTTCTTATTATGACATTTAATTTAAAAAAATCATCTCCTCATTATGACTTTTAATTAAAAAAAAATCATCACTTTCAAGACTAAATGTCGATATATATATATATATATATATATATATATATATATATATATATCTGTGTGTGTATGTATATGTATAATCAAATAAATAAACATTGCTAATTAATTAGTTAATAAATAAATTAATACATATAACATATGTAATTACGAATCATAATAATAAGTAAAGTTGATTTATTTTAAAAAAAATTAATATATTTTTGGATGAAGTAAGTAATGTCATCCAAAATAGAGGGACAACTCATATGACACTGAAAATTCTATTAATTGAAACACAAATCTTGATGTCAAAAGCAATCTGATTCTGAGTCAAAACTAACCTAGATCAAGCGCATAAAATATAATTACAAAATTTGCGATATCAGTCGGCTCCTAAATATGGAGTGTTTATAGTCAAATCTTGACGAACCGGATCTAACAACCCGAAGATCTCCTAATTCCGACATCATTTGATCATTCAAATACTTAAAATACATCAGATGATTGAAGGAATCATTTCAAGCCGTTCGATGGAGTGGTTTGGATTTTATATGTATGTAAACGCTCTCATCTAATCTATAAATAACTCATCATTCTTCACATTAGAGAGGAGTAAAGAGAAGAGATAGCTCACCAAGATCCTCCAAGCATAATCGTACCACTGACGCCGCCGACCACCGGGCCGTGTGTCGGCCACCACCGTGCCATCGCCAACCACCGCCGGTGCCACCGCCGCTAACCACCGGCCTCGCCGCTGGCCGCCACCACCATCGACATCGCCGCATCAACCACCGCCGTCGCCATCATCGCCGCAACCACAGCCCCGTGATTTTTCCACCTCTTTCGGGTTTTTCATTAAAGTCATGGAGCTTCTGTCACTCTTCAAATATGCTATATTTCACCAAAACTAGCATAAACTTTATTCTACCACAACCGATTTTTTAGCATATATATATATATATATATATATATATATATATATATATATATATATATATATATATATATATATATATATATATATATATATATATATATATATATATATATATATATATATATATATATATATATATATATATAACTCGATTAAAATGATCTATTAAGTAAGTAAGATTATAAAAATATATTTTTCTCCCCATTTTGAAGAAAGATGAATTACAAACTGGAAACACTAGTTTGAACGTCTAAGTGAAGATTAACAAATTATGATAAGTTGATAATAGTCGAGCGATGACATTTGTTAACATTTTTAGTTAAAAATAAATTATTTCTAGAATATTTATAAAAGAAATATGAGAGAGTAAACTCAATTAAAATAATCTATCATGTAAGTAAGATTATAAAAGTTCGATCATCTCCAAAATTAGAGAAGATGAGATTACAAAAAATAAAAATATTTTCTATATATGTAATAGAGATTGTTGGAGAAGTAATGCAAGATGATAATAATTGAGTGATAAAAACTGAATAATAGTATTCGATTGATAATCATCAAGTGACAAAAGTTATTGACATTAGCTTGGTATAGTATTATATTCATAAACTTCATGTATATAATTATAAAGTAGAATAAGTCATAACTTCTTACTAATGATCCTTGATTAAGTGGAGGAATGCTTTTAGCCAAAGGATCAACAATCAACTTATTGCTAATGCGCTCAACGATCACTTTTTTTATCTTTGATATATTATATTATGTTATGACTATCTACTCACTAAAGAAGTGTTTACTTCAACTTTTACTTTTGTTATTTATAGTCTTTAAGGGGTTGTTTGGTTTGAAAGTAAAGTAAAGTAAAATAAAGTAAATATAAGATTTTAGATTTTTTTGTATTTGGCATGATACAAAGTAAAATTTTAAAGACAGAATGATTTACCAGTAAGATTTGGTGAATCAAGAATCTAAATACACTAAACAATAGTATTATGTCCGCCTACCACTACCGCAGTTTGGTCAGTCAGCCGCCGTCAGAGCCTATCGCCACGCCAAAATAATAAATATATCAAAAATAAAAAAAAAAATCATGTATTTATAAAATTTTCAATCAAAGATCTTAAAATAATTCAAATACACTGTATTCCTTTTAAATTATATTTTTTTTATACTGCATTCATTTTTCAGGCAAGCAAACAGCCCCTAAGACAAAAGCTAAATTATAGCAAAGAATTTTCGATGGCCTAGAAAAAGAATTCATTACTCTATGCTCATAAATAAAACTCTTTAACCATATGTAAGGTGAAAAAGCTTTGAAATAGGATTTGAATACAACTTTCATTGCATAAGTATAATCAAAGTCTGCTTAAACACTTCTTAAAAGGGCTCTATAGCAAATTCAATGTTAGTTCTATTATAGACATAAGCGAAAATAAGGTTACCAACAACAAAAACATGGAGGCTCTTCTTCATTAATTTACTCTAAAAATCTTTCTTCTGGCAATGCACTGAATTGAATTTATCACTGTTCATGATGAGAGCTATACTTAGTGAACAATCGTTCATTTGAAATTTTCTTAAAATCTTATTAATATAAGCTTAGCAAAAATAAAGGCATTTGTGATTAATTTTATTTTTTATTTTTATTTTTATGCTATTTTTTAAATATATTTATTTGGTAGGTTTTTTAGGTATTTTTATTTTTTATTTTCAAAAATAAATAATCTTATTTCAAAAAATATTCAAAATTATTTTAAGATATTTTGAATATTTTTAAAAACAATAATAATCATCAAACATATTTTATTTTGAAATAAAACCTATATTATACTTAAAAATTATTAACAGATCAAATATCTTTGAATGTCATGCCTATATTTAGAAATAATCATCTTGAGTAAATTTAACGACATTAAAATAACTTGATTATAAAATTTTAAAATCATTTTATCATTCATTAATCTATTTTAATGAAAAAAAAAAATTTCAGAAAAATGCCAAATAAATTAAATCATTGAAAAAAGTTTAAATGCATTTCCCTTTAAATAAACTTATATAAACTATAACATAATTAGTGATTTCTTGAACTTAATTTAGGTTCAAATAATAACTTGATTGGCTTAATACTCTTATGAGGAGGACGATAAGAAGGTTGAGAATAAGTTTCGAATGGGAGGGAGTTCACGAGTAATTTTGAGCTTGAATTACACATAAGAGAGAAGTGAAGGAGAAATAGTTGAATATAAGACAACAGCTAAGTTTTGATCAATTAACATTCACATATTGTAATGAAAATTGAGAATGACAGATCCATCATCTTGGATTGATTGACGAACAGGTTTGGCAATGGTTCCATCAAGATAGCCATCAAAATCATTTGTTACGAACAGTTTTAATATCTGAGATCTCCACTTAGAATAATTTTCAGTAGTCAACCACCGGCGCCGATCACCGTCGCCGGTCATCGCCGCAGACCATCGCCGGCCATCTCTGCCGGTCACTACCACCGACGACCGCCATCATCGCCGGACCCCATTTAAAGATCATCTACTACCACTAAGAATCGTAATTCTAACTATGCTATATATTTATTATCGACAATCAAATTTCTATTGTCAACTCTTCTCATATACAATTTTATAATCCCATTATCGGGAAAATTTTGTACTCTGAAACATATATATAGTGGAAGATTTTTACTGGTCTAGGCCTCGTAGTTTTTTTCCTCTTTTCGAGATTTTTCTACGTAAAAATTCTGAAATTTTATTATTAATTCTTCAAATATCATGTTGGACTACAATAATCAAAACTTTTATTCTATCGTAATTAATTTTCTAGCACACAACAAAATCCATGGCGGCTGGAGCTATAGTTTTTGAGCGGAGAAAGATAAAGAAGCGATGTCTGCTTGAGCTGAACTGCTACTATGAGATGTCAGACGGTGCGTGAATTAGAAAATACAGTAGAACCTGTCTAAATTGATACTCCCGGGACCAGGGGCATTGTATTAACTTAGGTAGGATATTAATAAAGAGTGTGTCATTTAATTAATTGATTTTTCTTTGCCAGGGAGGTGTGGATATTCTACAATTCCAACCTTACGTTCACGGAGCTAAATAAAGAGAGATCAGTCATGCTCTCTTAGCCATACACAAGGAGGAAAACTTCTAGAGAATTATAGAAAGATGGAGAAAAACTTTGAGGACTCCAGAAGGTGCTGGAGGAGGAAGGCTTCAAGAGAACTCTAGGATAGTGTGAAATACTCTGTAACCCTCAGATAGATGTGGAGTGGTGTGGAATTATCTAGAACCATGTATATATTATTGTATTCTAGAACATTCTTTTCTAGATTGTTCCTAGGGATAGGGGGAGGACTATAAATAGGGGACCTTCCGCCAAACACCACGTCCAAGATCCAGCCGTGCGATGCTGGAATTATCCGGAACTTCAAGGCCTACTACCGCCGCAGGTTCAACCGGCTTCTGATTCAGCGCCTTCAGGACAAGGTTGTAGACCCTGAAAAGATCGATGTTCTACAAGCCATCCGCCTGGCTGTTGCTGCCTGGACCACCGATGTCAAGCCAGAGACAATCGCTCGCCATTGCCGGATTCAGCCAGATGCGATATTGCTCCAATCGCCGAGGATGCACTCGTTGATCGACGCCATCGGGATCTGGAGCAGTTCATGAGCTTCACGGAACCCAATGGACATTCGCAACCTCATTGACTATCATGGAGTTAGATGGTTCACGTTCCAATCAGGCGAGATCGTCCCGGGACCTCTCGAGAATCGGTGCCGAAGACTAAAACAAAAGTTGACGCAGTTAGAACCTGCCATGTGAAGGCTTCCAAGGCTTTGCGAGATGACACTGGAACAGCGATGTAGCAAGATGTTATTGACATGGAAACACTTACTGTCATTCAGAAAATCAAGGACAAGATTAGCATGATCAGAACCAGAAAGCTTGTGCGAAGCCAATTTCCCGATTTAAAGTTTAAATAGGATGTCAAATTTTGTAACAAATATGTAGTGTTTTAGTAGTTATCAATATAAAAAATTTTGAGACTGGCGGCAGAGTATTAATTATTGACTTTGAGAGGTTTATTAATAAATGTATGAGGCAGTTTGAGCCATTAGTATTAACTATTAGAGTTATTGACGCGTGATCAACTTAGGTTCTACTGTATATTATCGAGCATTAATCTCAAATTCATATATAACAATGTTTTCCTCTCTTTCACCTGAGATATAAATTAAGCTTTTTGGTTGCCAGGTTAATACCTCCAAACTCGATCCCGGTTGCACTGATGTGGCAGTACTTTGAGAACTATGCATGATGTGTTACAATAATTTATAAATGTGATGAAATGTTTTGACCATATGCATGGATATCTTAACAACATATATATATATATATATATATATATATATATATATATATGATCTCTTATAAAGTTAATCTTCTATTACACTTTTTTTTAATTTATTGATCTACTTTTCTTTAATGCAAACAACACAAGTTTCAAAATCATTAAAATCTAACCGTTAATCTTTTTTATGAAGATTTATCAAAATCTCCTCTCATAAAATAGAAGAGTCTATTATAATGTGGAGCCTGATTGTGTTGATAAATCAAGAATGTACTATCAACTTAGCCCTCAAGTTCTTGGGTGAGCTCTATGGTGAGGTCGCCGGAGGGTACAAGGAGCAGCTTAAGGTTCAAGTGCCAAGCAATGTCTCGATTGTGATTTAGATATCATGGCTTCATGACAAAAAAATGACAACACATTGAGGATGACACAACACTAGAACTTATGGGGTTAGACTAAAAAAAATAAGAAGTTAGTGTAGCAGTGTTAGAACCTGAGCACTAAAGACTCGAGACTAACACCTTGGCGCTACAACAGCAACACCACAATACTATAACTTGTAGAAGAGTTAGAAGATAAAGCCATCGTGCTTAGGCACTAGAGTCGATGTCGCAATGCTACAAACAGCAAAGTTTATATTAAGACAATTTTTGCGATCTTTGCATATCCTTTTTTATTTTTCTTTTGAGAAGTAGTAGAAAGTGAGTACCCTAAAGTGACTAAAGTGGAGAGAGACTTGAGTGAAGTGTTATTTGTATAATTCTCCTCAACTTTTCTTCATAGTGTATTTCTTAGCGTGGTGAGGCTCCATAGCTTTTTCTCAATCTCAGATTTTTCCATGTTAAATATGATCGCTTTAATGATCTTGTATTGTATTCACTTATGTTCAAAGTTTTACTTCACATCTCTAGTATCAGTTTCTATGATTAATCTCCAAACCAAGTTCTAATTAATATTGTACCTATTAATGTCATTTTCAACTTACATGTATGAGGTGCTTTCATTCATGTATAGGTGAACTTATAGAAAATTAATTCCATTATTCAACCTGAGATTTTATTTTTTATTGATTTTAGATCACTTTTAACATGTCATAAAAAAAATCCACTTTTCAAGTATGAATTTCTTTGCATATTAGAATTGAAAATTTTTAAATCAAATTTATGATAGTATGAACTCTAATTTTAATAAATTTATAGTTAAATTGAATATGTCGACCAGATAAATTAATAATATAGAAGATAATCTAATCTAAATCCAAATTAGATGCTTAAAATATAATAAAATTTTGTGATACATGTTAGTGGACTAAATAATTTTTAACTCTTATATGTTTGTAATCAAATTGAACATTTTGATGAGAGGAATCTAATGAATTTGAGATCACTAAATTTTGATATAACTAAAATACACACACACACACACACACACACACATATATATATATATATATATATATATATATATATATATATATATATATATATATATATATATATATATAATTTATTCAATTATATACATATATGTAGGTGTGATTATAGATAAAAGTTTGAAGGATAATATTATAAATAGTGTTTATGCTCCCCAAGTAGGTTTGGATGTAAGCTCAAAAGAAAAATTTTGGAATGATTTAGAATGATTAATACAAAAGACACCTCTTGAAGAAAAAATATTTATTGGAGGAGATTTAAATGGACATGTTGGTAGAGTGGTAGAAGATTTTAAAAGTATTCATGGTGGTTATGGATTTGGAGTGACTAATGGTAAGGACTATATTAGATTACTTACCATGATTTTGTAGTTGCTAATATTTTATTTAAGAAAAGAGATGAACGATATTACTTATAAAAATAGATTTAGTAAAACATGATTGATTATTTTTTGATAAGAAAAACAGATCGCTTAGATTGTAAAGATTGCAGTCATTCCAAGTGAAAGTTTAAGTACCAACATCGATTGTTAGTTTTAGATTTTAAGATAAAAGATTGTAAGAGGAAAATAAATCAAATTATTGTCCTAGGATTAGATGGACACACTTAAAAAACACAAATAAAAATATTTTTTAAGAGTTAACTACAAGAGCTTAGAATTTGGGATGTTTATAAGAAAGCTAATGTTATGTGGGAAAAGATAGCAAGTGAAATTAAGCAAGTTACTAAAAATATGCTTGGAGAATCAAAAGGAAAAACTTCTTTTAATAAAAATAGTTGGTGGTGGAGTCATAGTGTGCAAGAAAAGATAAGAAATAAAAAGGATTGTTATAAAACTTGGTTTAGATGTAAAAGCTAGGAGAATTGGGAGAGTTATAAAATGGCCTGTAAAGATTCTACGAAAACAATATATGATGCAAAAAAATTAGCTTTTAGTGATTTATACAATAGATTAGATATCAAAGAAGGTGAAAGATGTATGTATAAGTTAGCCAACCAAAGAAATAGAATAAGTAAAGACCTAGTTCAAGTGACGTGTATTAAAGATTAAAATAATAAAGTGCTTTTCTTAGAAAAGGATATTGAAAATAGGTGGATGAAGTATTTTGATAAACTTTTCAATGAAGGATCTGAAGTATAATTGATTTTAGCAACCTTAATACCCTTAACATAAATAGAGAATGTTATTTTTATCATCAGATTAGAGAAGCTTTAAAGAAAATGAAATGTGGAAAAAGTAGGTAGACGATGATATTCCAATTGAAGTGTGGAAATGTTTAAGAGATCAAGGAATTTCTTGGCTTACAAATCTTTTTAATGTTATTTTAAAGACTAAAAGATGTCGATGAGTGGAGAAAGAGTTTTTTGCTTCTATATATAAGAATAAAGGTGATGCACAAGAGTGTGCAAATTATAGAGGAATTAAGTTAATGTGTCATACTTTAAAATTATGGGAGAGAGTAATTGAGCATAGGTTACGATGTGATACAAAAATTTCTCACAATTAGTTTGGTTTCATGCCAGGTAGATCTACTATGGATGCTATACATTTGTTAAAAGGTTTGATGGAGAAGTATGGAGAAAGTAAGGAGGATCTACATGTGATATTTATTGATTTAGAGAAAGCTTATGATAAAGTTTCAAGAGATGTTCTTTGGAGAGTTCTAGAACGAGAAAGGAGTTAATATTTATTATATTCAAGTCATTAAGGATATGTATACTAGTTTACTTGTGTCCAAATCCAAATACAAGGAGGATTGACAAAATATTTTCCCATTTCAATTGGATTACATCAAGGACTTTAAGCCCTTATCTTTTGCTTTAGTTATGGATGTTCTTACTAGGAATTTACGGTGAAGATGTACCTTGGTGTATGCTTTTCGATGACATTCTTCTTATGATAAGACTAGAGAGGGAGTCTAAGAGAAACTTGAATTATGGAGGTCAACATTAGAGTCTAAAGGTTTTCATTTAAGTAGATCTAAAACTGAATATATAGAGTGTAATTTTAGTTGTAGAAGTTCTAGTGGTAGTGTTGTGACATTAAATAACAAGTCATTAATAAGAGTGAAGCGATTCAAATATTTAGGCTCTATTGTTCAAAATGATGGTGTAATAGATGGAGATGTTATTAGTAGAATTCAAGTTGGTTGGTTGAAGAGAGAATGCATCCATATGTGTGATGTAAAAAGTTCCACTTAAGGAAAAATTTTATAAAATGGTGGTAAGACCAATGACTTATAAGGAGAATGTTGGCCAATAAAAGAGAAGACTAAGTAAGTTAAGATGAGGATGCTTAGGTGGATGAGTGGCTTTACTCTTAGATAAATGCAAAATGAGTATGTTCGGGAAAAAGTTGGAGTAGCTCCAAAGGCGATAAGATAGATTAGAGAGAGTCGCCTTATATGGTTTGGCCACATAAAACGTCAGTCTTCCGATGACCCGGTTAGGAGATTAGATGTATTAGATTTGCCTTATGTTAAGAAAGGTAGAGGTATGCCTAAAAAGACTTGGTTAAGATGTATAAAAAATGACCTTAGTATACTTGAATTAAATGAGAATTTGTCAAATAATAGGATGCAATGGAGACGAAAGATTCATGTAACCGACCCCACTTAGTGGGATGAAGGCTTGTTGTTGTTGTTGTTGTATATACATATATGTGTGTATGTTGTGTGTGTTTCACCATCATAAGTTCTATACGATTATATAATGAATACTATTTTTTTTTCTCGATGGTTGTTCGGATTAAAATTGAACAGTAGCTTCATGAAAGTATGGAATCTGTAAGCCCAAAGGGCTTTGTAAAGGGGTGTAAGCAAGGTGGAAAGAAAATAGTATTATGTGCTATTCTCTGATTCGTACGTACGATTTTATTCAAAAAGTAGTATCAAGAAAAAAAGAAGATAGTTTGATTCTTCAAGTCAAGAAGAAAAGGCAAGAGTTTTCTTATGAAATAAGAAAAGTCAAGAGTTTGATTCGAAAATAAGAAAAGGGAAATGCACTAATAGCACCTCGACAAAATATAAATTCTATGAAGAAGGCATCAAATTGAATGGGGATGTAGTTTTCGAGGAATACAAAGAACCTCTGATTTTTTTAGATTCTATTCTATAGTAAATGAGCTGTAAAATCGGCGGCACAGAAATCCATGTTGGAGATGGAACTATAGGTCCGGAAATAGGGAGCAGAGTTTTTAGACAGAGAAAGATTTCATCTACTTGGATCATTAGAAATTATTATATAAGTCTTGAGTGGCTTCTCAACTATTGTGCTTAGAAATAAGACTTCTCAATGATTCTCTAATAATCTTTTATAAAAATAATGATATAATTTCTTTGTGCAAGATTTGCAAAATATTTATACATATATATACCGAAAAATCTTTATGCTAAGTATGAATAATAATTGAACTAAAAAATAATTAATAATAATTCTTCTTATAAATTATGGGGAATAAGAAATCTAAACAAGTATTCTTCGTTAACCAAAATATTCATATATGCATTTCAAGATATATATATATATATATAATGAACTAAGGGTTTTATTTGGGTCAACTTTAACTGTTTAAAAAAAATAGTGATGAAATTATTGCAGAAAAATTTACTATCTTAAAATTTACAGCGTATAATATAATTTTTTTTATTTTAAAAAAATAGATTATTTTTTTGACAACTATTATACTCACTCATATTAAATTAAAAAAATATAACTTTTTCATTATAAAATTTTTAAAATAAATTCATAAAATAATTTTCAAATAATAGCACATTATATTTTGCACCGCGCTTCTGCCCCAAATACAACCTATGCCTGAGGCATGAGTTCGACAAAGGCACGGCCCTCATGGTGTGACCGCAACCTTGAGAAGGGCCCTTCTTTCTCCTCTCCCAAACGAAACGGGCAGCACAAATATTGTGCATTGCCGGTCTAAACCGGCCTCTTCTTTTTCATTCTCATAAAAACTATTTTTTTTCTCTCTAAATTTATTTATTAAGATCTTCAACCACCAATGACTCGTCTGATTCATTACAATCTTGATTAAGTTTCCTTCGATATAAAAAATGATGTGTTGAATAGAACAATTTTTATATATATTATATTATGTTTTTATTGTTTTTAGTGATTTTTATTTTATTTATTAATTACATTATAAAATGTTTTTTCTTCGTGTGAAAATTATGATATTGCAGTTCCATCAGGCTGTCCAAAAGTCTTCATATTTTTAAGGGAAATTTTATTTAGATGTGAGGTAGCTTTGATTCAAAATTTTCAGGCAATTTCTTAAATTACTTCAACTCAACATTAAAAAAAAATGATTATTATTGGATTCAAATTTATTGGTAATGGATATCAAAATTTAAGTGGTAAATACATAAAGAGGCTAACAAAGAGGGATCAAGAACAGAAGATTACAGATTTTATATAATTTGTATTAAAAAGTATAATATTACATTTTACTTGATTAATTTTGAGTATATTATTATATTCAACATCATTATAAATTATATATATATACATTAATAAGTTGCTATTTTTAGTGTATGATACAAGAAATCATTGTGATACAAAAATTAAAAAAATGTGTACATATACATATATTCATGTGAATTTATATATCTAATATTTAAGAATTGATATTTATATTTTTAATATTTTATTTATATATAAAAACATACTAATTTTTAAAAGCATATTAATATAAACTCTTCGATATGATTTTAAAGATATAAGTGGAACTTATATAAATATTAAAATTTAGATATTGATTATATATATTATTGCGTGCTAGAAAACCAGTTGGTAGAGTAAAGTATTAGCAAACTTTTGTGAAATCCACACAGGTATTTAAAGAGTGAAACAATAAAACTGAATTTTTATGTGAAAAATCTCAAAAGAGGGAAAAATCATGGGGCAGAAAAAGCTTCCACTATGTCATTTGAGTACAAGATCTTCCGTCTTGATTACAGGTATATAGGAAAGGAACAAGCGGGTGTAACCGATGATTGTAATTCAAGTAGCGAGATGATGGTGAAGCTGTGCGAGCAATCACGGTAAATCACGAACAATTACCTGGCGAAATGTAGGAATAATCACCGCGTAAACGCAGACAATCAGCGGTAGAAGTCGTCATGATGGGAGAGAGCAACGGCGAAGGATCAGGCGGCCCGGCGGCGATGGGTGACGGCCAGGTCAGTGGCGGCATGATTGTGCTTGGAGGATCTTTAGAGCTCTCTCTCTCTCTTCTTCCTCCTCATGAGGAGAAGGCTATTTATAAAGTGGAGGTGGCGTCTCAGTAAATACATGCAAAATCAACCACTCCTCTGACGGCTCATTATGATTCCCTTGATCATATGATGTATTTTGTGTATTTGAATGCTTAAATAAAGTGAATTGTAAGATATTTAGCTTGTAAGAATCGTCGAGGCTTTGATTTAAACACTCCATATTTGAGAGTTTTTAGGAATTTAGCGATGTCTCAAAGTTTCCAATGATATTTTAAGTGCTTGATCTCGACCGGTTTCAATTTCTAATTAGCTTGCTTTTCAAGATTTCGCCATTAGAGGAATTTTCGTGTCATCGGTTGCATTTTTGGATGATATTATCTCAATCATCAAAAGATATATGTGCCAATACTTCAAAATAGCAAATTCTTCAATCTGGTCCATTAACCACATATTTTGAGAGCAGTCTTCATGTAAGCCGATTACGACTACGGAAGCAGATGCACAGCCACAAATATGTATAGGTATGTGCGAGCGCGAAGTTTCGAGGTTACGGACCCATCCGAGTTTGAACGGGCGGGTTCAATGGCGTCGCTGGTATGGCGTCTTCGGCGGCGGTGGGTTCACAGCGGCGACCTCGGCAGATTCATGAGCGAACACGGGCGATGGGTCGAGCCGCGCTGGTCGTCTTCGGCTGGCGATGAGCCGTCACGCGTGCTGTGGCGGGCAACGGTTGGCGTCAGACGCCGCAGGCGCGTTCGCACCTGGACAAACGGAGGTTTGGGTTTGGCGATTTTGGCGGTTTGGCGATTTTGGCGATCTGTAATGCTTTCTTCTCTAGTTCGAGAGCTCTCTTCTCCGCTGCAAGTGCCTTAAGTCTTTTCTCTTTCTGAGGAGTCTATGTTCTCACCTCAATCATCACGAGTGCACTCCACCTCGACCGGAGAAAGAGTCGATATGTTCGCTAGCTTCGGTTCACTCGGTGATCCTCCAAAGTCGTCACTTCTTTGGCTTTAATACTCATCTTTTGCTCATACTCACCTTGCAGATATTTTATCTTCACAAATTCAGTATTCCACTCATCTAAAGCGACACCCAAATGAGCCATCTGTCCTAATATTTGAGTTACCTATAAAGAAAAAAAAACCATCACAAATATTGCACAAAAGAAAAGAAAGAAAGAAGGAAGACATACAAATTCATCTTTCGTTGGCCTTGGTACATATGTGATTTAACACCTCTTCAAGAATGTGGAAAGCGAACTCCCCATCATGAGTTGAAATAGCTAAACTCTCAAAAGTCAGCGAATATCTTCTTCTGATATCTAACGTGGTCACTTGATGTCTTCTTTTTCTTTAGGGAAGAAACATTGCCATCACCCTGATTTTATGATGGGCTTCTTGAAAGAACCCTTTGAATATGAGGAGACCTTTCATCACCTTTACTTGACCTCTTTAGTGAAAAAGAATGAGATCTCCCTGCCTGGATAGAAAGGCCAACCTTGAACATTCTATCTTCAACTATATATTTGTTAATGTGATGTAACTCATCTTTAAGCTTCCGAGGGATATTAAGAGTTGTCAAGATCTCATTCTCAGACATCGTGATGGATGGAAGGTCATTCAATCTTTCCCATCTCTCGAAGGCCCCTCATTTTACAAAAAAGAATCCATTAAACCAATTTCTAGATTGATCCCGTCTTTGAAAATTCTATCAATTCTTTATAGTCCGATAAGAAACCGTCCTTGGGTATCACATGTAAATCTAGACACAAGTATTTGATGTTCAAAGTAACACCACGCTCGAAGTACGACCCGTCGGCGATGACCATTAAAAAGCGTGACAAAGCTACACCACATATTTTGAATATCTCAATCAACTTCGAAAGGGAATCGCGAAGAATCATCTCGAAGCGAAAGTACCCGTGAGCAGACTCGATCGGACTTTGGCAACAATGGCCATCAACTCATTAGGGAAGAAAAACTTTCTGAACACCATTAAACTATCGATGTGAGTGGATGGTATATCGTCATGTAGCGTCACACTATGGGTTTTCTTCACCATCACCACGTGAAAATACATAATAAATAAAGAGGGAGAAATGATAAAATCGAGAATTTTGTAAAAAGCACTCACCCAATGCTTTGCCTCCTTTTTTGACTCTCTCACGGATAACTGCGATAAAATTTTTTACTCTGATCGACGAAAGGACATGCATACATATGAGATCAAAAAAGAGAGGAGAAACTATTCCTCCTAATGATGCTAAATTACACAAACTTTCGAGTCGTTAAATGATGGATGGATCTTCACCCACATCTTGGCAATTATCGGAACCATCCATCAGTTTGAATCAATTTCTCTCACTTCTGGGTCTTGATCGCCTCAAACCCGGTGTCCGTCGGTTGACACCTCTTTCGAGGGAAAAGCGGAGCTGCCATTATGAACGGTCTGTCTCCAAACCCGGTCGGTCCGACGAGGTCAGTTGACACCTCTTTCGAGGGAAAAATGGAGCCTTGCAGCCAGCCTCAAACCCGGTCGGTCCAACGAGGTCGGTTGAAACCTCTTTCAAGAGAAAATTAGCGTTATTGGCGATCGCCCCAGCCTCGACCTCACTCAGAAGAAAACACTAGAGTGTTGAAGAAGTGCCTCCTCCCCAGCCTGGGGTTTTATAGACCCGAGTAATAAATTATCAAAACCCCAAAAGCTGTCAAAAGCGCCGAAGCTCGGCCGTTTAGCACGAGCATCTTGGCCCTTGCCCACCACAGGCTGAGCGTCCATCTGCGACCAGCAGCTCGCGACCCGTGAGCCGCCGCCAGCGCCCATGACTGAGCCAGCGATTACACATATATATATATATATATATTCATGTGAATTTATGTATCTAATATTTAAGATTTGATATTTATATTTTAAATATTTTATTTATATATAAAATCATACTAATTTTTAAAAGCATATTAATATAAACTCTTTGATATGATTTTAAAGACATAAGTATAAATATTAAAATTTAGATATTGATTATATATATATATATATATATGGGGCCTAAAAATAAAATATAATCTCATAAAATTAAAAATAAAATGTACAAACGAGGCACCAAATTTAAAACAGGAGGGTCAGGTACATGTGTCTACCAATTCGGCTTTTCCCAATCTTTCTTCTACTCCCCTCCGAATTCCATTTTGGGTCCTCTCCCGACATCTATTTCTCCTAAAATTTCAAATCTTCCTCAACCCAGAAACTGGAAAGAACTTCTTGTTTCCCATAATTATAAAAGTAACTCGATCTCCCTTTCCTACATTCCCTCTGAAGGCAAGGACATTAGTTTCTCTACGAAAGAACTCTCCTTCGGTCAAGAAGAATGGCAACTTTCTTTAGTGGTTCATTCGCTAGGCAAGCGGCCTTTCTATGGTTCGTAGCTATATGCGGTCAGGAAACGCTGGAAACTGAAAGGGAGCATGGAGTTGCTTACTTTGGAAGGTGATTTTTTTTCTCTTTAAATTCTCTTGTAAGGAAGATTATGATATGGTGTGGGACAATAGTCCATGTTTTCTGAATGTGATGCCATTTATTGTTTAAAAATGGGTATGAAATTTCCGTCCATCTAAGAAAAATTTCTAAATCCCTTGTGGATCAAACTTCCCAATTTCCTTATGTTGTTGGAGCGGTCGATTCTCTAAAGTGGCTAGTAAAGTAGGTCCTTTGGCAATTGACAATCTTATGGCCACTAAATCTGGGATCACTTTCTCTCGTATTTGCATTGAAATCAACACTTCATCCCCCTACTAGACTCTGTCTCCATTAATTTAAATGGGTATAAATTTCAACAAGATATCATTTATGATTGGAAAGAGCTGCAAGTGTTGCTCCTTCTCACATGAGGATCTGTTATGTCCTCTACCCTACTATCCCTAAGGTGACGAGGGGAAGAAGTAGGAGTAGACCCCCAACTAAAATTCATTTTGTAGTAAAGACACCAACCTCAAACTCCTTTGCAACATTGGATCCTTCCTTAGTTTCTTCATTTGACTTAGATGTGGGCCTACAAAACCCCCTTTCAAATGAAGATCGGGAACTTTTAACTCAACCTCCTCCCCCTTCCTCCTTAACCATTAATGACCTTAACCTTCTCCCTATTCACTCTCCACAATTAGAGGAGCCAATGGACCCATCTGTACAGACCTCTCCCATTCTGAATCCCTTTGATCCGACCAATACAGCTTCCTCCTCCCTTGGTGTTACTACTAGATCTGCAGCTTTCTCCTAATAAGCAAGCAAATACTAATTTCTCAGATATTCAGTCTTCACTTGGGAAAGATTCTCAAGCCAATCACCAGGAAAAACAACAAAGTTCTCATTCCCAAGCTAATCCAAAAACGGCCCAAAAGAAGAAAGGCAAGAAGCTTCAAGCTCTTCAAATTCTCAATGACCAGTGTGGCAATAGGATGTTGGAATGTCTGTGGGCTTATGGCTACGGGGAGACAAGCTGATTGCCTTAGAATTACAAATAAATTTAAGCTGGATTTTCTACGTCTTTTAGAAACTAAGCTCTCTCAAGACTCTCTTGAAGATACATTTTTATTCAATAAATTCAAACTTTTTCATCTTGAAGACAGTGTTCACAACTTTGATTGTAGTCTTGGTGGCCAGATTTGGCTCAAATGGAACTCGTCATCAGTTATGTTCAAACCCCTTGCAAAGTCTTCTCAGACGATTCACAGTGAAGTTGTGCTTCAAGGAGCTTGTTCTTTTCTTATCACTTGGGTTTATGGACATAATGATTCCAAGGACAAACTTAAGCTTTGGCACTCTTTGAGGGAGATAGCTTCTACTATCTCTTCCCCATGGATTGTTTTGGGAGATTTTAATTGTTTGCTCTATAGTATGAGAAGCTTGGTGGGAACCTGGTTCCAATTAATAGGACCATGGATTTCAAAGAGTGCATACAAGATTGTGGGCTCCTGGATCTTCCTAGCACTGGGCTCAAGTATACTTGGTCCAAGCAGCAATCTGATCGTCCCATTAAATCCAAGATTGACAGAGTTCTTTATAATCTGAATTGGTTGGATTCCTTTCCTGCTTCTTTTTATAAAGTCCTTGGACCACTCTCTTTCGATCATTCTCCATTAATTACTTTGCTGCACAATCCCTCATCCTCAAAGAGCATAATTATGTTTAGAAATTATTGGACTAAGTATGAAAACTACAAGGGTGTTATTCATTCTGCATGGTCTAATTATTTTCAGGGGGATCCCATGCTTGTCTTGTCCAAGAAATTGCAGTATGTCCATCATATGCTGAAGAACCATAAATAGGACAATTATCCTCTTAAGCAATAAATTGAGGCTCTCAGGAGAGAACAAGAACATTTCGATGATGTTGTTGGAAGCTAATCCTGAAAATCATGCTTTAGCTCTTAAGGTGAAGGAGATCTTTGACCAATATCAAGATCTCTTAGTTAAAGAAAGTATGTGGGTAAGGCAAAGAACTAAGGCTCATTGGCTTACTTATGCAGATAATGATTTAAAGTTCATGTATTGTACTATTAAAGAAAGGAAAAGTTCAAATCTCATAAGGAATCTTCAAACCTCTCATGATACTCTATCTGATCCAAATGATATTACTAAGAAAATCTGTGACTATTTTGAATCTCTTTTTAATTTGAACTATTCATCTACTCTTAGTTTTGAAGACCTTCCTGTTGGAAAAACTATTACCAATGAACAAAGTAAGGAATTTGAATTTGAAGTTTCAGATAAAGAGATCATTGATGCTCTATTTAGTATAAATGAAAACAAATCCCCTACCCAGATGGATTTAATGCAAAATTCTTCACGAAGAGCTGGGATCTCATTGGTAAACAATTCTTTCGAGTGGCCCATTACTTTTTTCGCACCAAAAAAATGCCTCACATCTTCAAACACTGTTTGATCACATTGATCCCCAAGGTTAAGCATTCAAATAAGATTTCTAATTTTAGACCTATATCCTTATGTAATACTTTTTACAAGGTTATTGCAAAAATTTTGGCTAACAGACTTAAAAAATTTTACCTAGTATTGTCCACGATGCTCAATTGGCATTCATTCAAGATAGGGATATTGCAGATAACATTGCCTTGGCTCATGAGCTCTGTAATGATTTCCTCCCCTCTAACTCTCAAAGAAGGTTTGTTGCAAAGATTGACCTTAAGAAAGCCTTTGACACAGTGAATCATAATTCTATTCTTCATAGATTACATCAGAAAGGAATACCTCAGTCCTTTATTAGTGATTGTGCTTATATTATGGAGGTTCCTTTCTATATTATTCTAAATGGGGAGATAAAAGGATTCTTTATCTCTTCTAATGGTTGAGGCAGGGGTGTCCTCTATCCCCTTTTCTATTCACATTGGCTATGGATATTTTTTTCATGCCTCTTAGATAGAGAAGTTAGTCTTAAAATATATAATCTTTTAATTACGGGAAATTGTGAAATCTCTCATTTACTTTTTGTGGATGATCTGTTGGCTATGGGGCAGGTAGAGGCTTCTACTATCAATGCTCTTAATGTTGCTCTTCATTCGATGGAAGCCTATCTGGGTTTAGCAGTCAATAGTAACAAATTTTCTCTATGTTTCTCTAAAGAAGTGAGGCAAGCTGAGCAATTTAGTGTTAAGATTAACATCAAACTGGGTAATTTTTTCCTCAAATATCTTAGTCTCCCTTTAACTGCGGGTCAGGTCATCTCAAGATCTCCATTTTCTATCTAGACAAATTATATGGTTGGGATGAAAGAATAAGATCCTTTCTTATGATAGATTCCAATTATTTGGTTAATCCTAAAGGAGTGTTAAAAAAATCTCATCTCTCCTAAATCAAAGGTGTCCAAGAAGCTTCATACTGGGTTAAAACTATGCTTCTTAGAGACAAAAGGGGCACTGGGCTTACTTCTGTTTCTACTTTGAACCAAATCAATAAAGTTAAAATACTATGAAAAATTTTCAGCAAATCATCTTAGTTGGGACAGTGGGTCTTAAACAAGTATGGCTCTATTTGGAGTAAACATCCCCTCCAATCTTCTCTCCTTTGGAAAGACTTAAAGGTCCATATGCGTAAGGAACGAAATTTAATCTTGGTGATGGAAACTTTTTTTCCCTTTTTTTTTGATCCATGGTGCAAATGGTTACTCTTTACTGGAATTGTTGAGTCTTGTTTGCTTTTCCATCTTCAACTTTCCTCCAAACTCCTCTGTGAGTTCTGTGTTGTCGACTGGGAAGTGATTACTTTTTGAGCTCATGAAAGTCAAAAATCCTTTGTTATGAATTGATCTCTAGGTGCACTAGTTCTTCTAGGGAGATTCCATTCTTTTTTAATCTCAACTAAATCCTAGATTGATAAAATCCTTTCTTTACGAGCACATTCCTTCGGTCAATCGGAAGGATGAAATTTGGTTTAAAGGATATTCTATTAATTATGCCATTTTTTGTTGGAAGGCTTATATAGGGGTCTAAAAGGCTGATTCTCTTGCAAGAGGTTTGGGTTTGAATCTCCCTTATTTTTTATAAGACATCTAATGAATCTCATGCCCATCTTTTCTTTGAATGTCAGATCTAGTTGGATTAGAACACTTCTTCCAATGATTCATTCTTCCTTATTCAACACACCATTCAGCAAGTCCCGAGTTCTATAAATGGACTTGATCATAAGGCACTTAAAAGGCTTGGTCTCCTTATTATGGCTGCGGCTTTCAAGTTGAGATGATGGAAGTTCAAATCCTCATGGCCAGTGCACGTGTGCCAACTTCTGAACAGAAGGAGGAACTTTGTTCTAGTATAGATTTCTGCTTTTTTATTTTTGATGCCACCTGGATGATTTTTTGGCAGGTTGTTGACTCAGGGTTGATGAGTGAATTATGTTGCAATTCACTGATGCTTTTATATTGTCTTCGCGGTCTTTCTCACGCAGCGTGTTCCTTTTAGCTTATTCTTGCTTACAGCTGGTGGTAAGTTTTCTGACTTGTTGGATGGACTCCCCGGAGGGTAGTATTTGGCCACCAAGATGACAATTTTTGTTGTGGGTTGCAAATTTTTGACCGGACGATGATGAAGAGTCTATGGCATTCCTTTTTCTGATGTCTTACTCGTGTTTAGATGTCTTATGCCTTGGAGGGCCAACTCTTTTTTCTTTGTTTACTTCTTCTTCCTGCTGCTCTTCTTAGATCCGACCCTGGCAACCGATGTGGGTGTCCTGAATACTAATTAGATGTTGATTGATGCTTGCCACCCCGCAATTCAGTGAGAGTGTGAGTTATTTTTCTTTCTGAGTCCGGATGGTGTAATTGTCTTATTGATTTTACATTTTAGTTTCTCTTTTTTGCAATTTTTGTCCCTCAATGGGATTACATATGTAACATGTTATGTAATCTTTTCTTTTTTATTCTCTTTGGAATGAATTGGGCTAAGCCCTTAAATTTTTTTATTTTTTATTTTTTTTAAAAAAGAGGGTCCATGCACACGTAGGAGGGCTTCAAGCGCGTGAGTGAATGCATGGTGTCACGTGAGCCGCGCGTGTTGACTGCTTCGATGGATCGGGACTCATATAACCGCTGCCGCCTCCGCGACCGCTTTCATGGGATCGATTGCACCATGAGGTCCATGCTCCCCACCACCAACAAAAGACGGCGAAGACGGCAACGGCGGTGCGAACTTCATCGTCTTCAGTGGCTCCATGCGGGGCGTGTAAATATCTCCGGCGAAAGTGCGTTAGTGGGTGTGTTTTTGCGGCGCACTTTGGGAGTGAGCAGGGGGCGCCGGCGAGGTTCGCGGCGGTGCATAAGGTTTTTGGCGCCTGCAATGTTTCTAAGCTTTTGAAGCTCGTGCCGCCGTCCC
This sequence comes from Cymbidium sinense, assembly GCA_021442155.1. Classification (NCBI taxonomy): domain Eukaryota; kingdom Viridiplantae; phylum Streptophyta; class Magnoliopsida; order Asparagales; family Orchidaceae; genus Cymbidium; species Cymbidium sinense. The sequence continues at coordinate 8,654,597 of CM038216.1, forward strand.
GCCGCCACGAAGCTGTTCAAACTCTCTGCTACGAGGCACAGGCTCGGCTCTGCGACCCTGTGCTCGGTTGCGTCTCCACTGTCCTCGCCCTCAACCACCAGGTCTCTCTCTCTCTCTCTCTCTCAAAGTGATTTATAAACTGACTCCGAATAATTGAAATAAAAATGAACTTTGGAAGAAGAAGAAGATCGATTCAGATGGTTATTGTGCCGCTAAGAGGATACATCTAGCGGTTGTTGGAGATCCTATATTAGGCAGGATTTTAATTATATTTAGCTTAAATATTGTCAAATAATTTTCAAAATTTTAAATCTTATTATTTTGAGAAATCTATTTTTCTTTATTTTTAATTTTATTAAGAAATAGATGAAATTCAATTCCATCATAAATAATAAAAAATTAAAGTAAAAGATTATCAATACATAAAAATTAAAATTTTATATAATTTTTAATAAATAATGGCCATGTTCCATTGCGATCATTATAAATTTCACTATCATTTTATTTTAAAATTTTATCATATATATTTTTTAAAATATAACATAAAGAAGATTCCATGCCTATTATTAAAAAAATTAGAAAATCCATAAATATGATAAAATTATCGGAATATCCTTAATTAAATTAATCACAAAATGGGGTATCTAATGGGCAGCCTTAATCGACCTGCAATTAAATGTATGAAATAATTATGCTCCTTAATTAAATAGATTCGTCTCATTATTCGCATACAATATTTAATTTTACTTTTTACAAATCTTTACTCTTAAAATAAATAAATCATTTAGGAGCTATATTAAATTTATTTTGTGTTTTCTGCTTTTTATTTTTATGATATTTTAAAAATATATTTATTTGATGTATTTTTTTTCTTTTTTATTTCAAAAATAAATAATAATATTTTTAAAAATACTTAATAAATTTTTAATTATTTTAGGTGTTTTTTAAATAACAATTAGTACTAAATATATTTTACTTTGAAATAAAATATAAATAAAATAAAATTTAAAAAACAAAAATTATTCCAAAATTTAACAAAATTTTATAGTTTCATGTAAACTAAATTTACTTAATTTTCCAAATAATTTAGCTTAAAAGACATGCTATCCTCATACATGCTTTTTTTTTTCTTATTGAAAAAAAAAGAATAAATTCATATACCAAGCATGACCAAAAATCTATCAACTTAAAAAGAATCTCACACATTTATTCACATAGTCCAGCTCTACCTTAACCACCATCATCCTCAAACAAACAAAATATATTTACTTAAAAGCTGAAACAATATCTAAAGAACAATGCCTCCTCTTTCGGTTCGGCTTTTTCTGTGTTTCAATGCAACTAAACAAAATGTTTGAATTTCATTTCAGTTTTCTTCACTTTCTTTTTCCTTCTCTGTTATGCAGGTTGTGCAACTTCAGACTGAGCTTTCGATCATTCAGTCTCAGCTGATAAACAGTAAGCTGGCAGCGGCAGCCACCAACCTTTCAGTACTCGAAACACTGCAGCAACTGATGACAGTTCAACCAGCTTGCTCGAACTCTTCAGCGTCAATAATTTGAACATAAGTAGTTTCCCATCTTCAGCTTTAGACTTCTGTGATTCTCAAAGCCTAGAGCTGTTGCAGCGTTCACAGAGAAACAATGATGATGAAGAAGAGGTTGAAGACAGTACTTATCAGAATCCAGAAGCTTTCAGCAATGGGTTGTTTCAGTCAAATAACGATAGCAGTAGGGTTGAAATCAATCAGAATGATATTACTAGTGTGGATACTGTAAAAGAAATTTGTAAAAGATTCAGCAGGAACAAATTAATGAACTCTCCTTCAACTTTGCTGAACATAAAGTTATTAGGCAATTTTTTTAAATTGAGTACCGTTAAAATACGAATTAGCTAATTGAGTATCAATAAAAAAAAATTTAAGAATAGGTATATTCAATTGGTATGGCTATCTACGTCGTCTCCGGCGTGGTGTGTACGTGAAAAGAGTGGCGGTCGCTATGGGCCGGCTTTCATTTCCGTTGATTAGGCGGCAGCTTCGAAATAGATAGTTGATGATATCTTTAGGCGTCGGTCCCGATCACTATCTGCTTTCGATTCCTTCCCAACGCCGCTCTCCGTAGGAGCATAGAACTCGACCGCCCAGACGGTCCTCCCCTCGAACTTCCTTCCGTAGATCGACCGCCTGCATTTTTTTGTCCCGTTGCACGACTTCTTCTAGGTATTTTTTTTTCTTGTTTATCCGATCTCGTTGCATTAAGTCGAGAGAACATGTTAAAGATCTCAACACATAGCATAAATATGTCATTTGATATAGCGTGGATTAGGCTGACATCTTAGCTCAACTATCATTTCTTCTAGGTATTTTTGTGTCATAAGTTAGTATTTAAAAAAATATCATCAATCTTTGTCATACATGCTTGGGACTGATATTGATAGTTTTAATTTTAATTTTTTTTAGTAATATTTATAACAAAAGATAAACTAAATGTGAATAAAAACTTATAATTGATGACGTTTGCTCTTTGTATTCTAAAGCATTGAGTGTTACTTCATTTGTTGATATTAAATTAAATGATCAAAAGATCATTCATTCATTAATCTCTAATTCTATTTTATAGTCAATTTTTCATAATATTCATAGTAGGAAAAAAACCTTTTTTAACTCCTTTAGTAGCGTCGTCGCCGAAAATTAATCGATCGCGAATCTCAAGGCATTTTTTTGAAATGCTTGATCTAATCACCGATTTGTGAAACTTACATCAAGCGGCCGTCTCGATGAGGCGAACATAGAACATCAAGCGTAATTCGATCCGAACTTCGAATCGACTCGGATCGAATGTCGGGCATGAAAATGGATCGATCCGCCAAATGGTCACCAAAGCGACATATTTATAGTCGGTCGGCGGCTCGTCAAGCGAATCCAACGAATCGATCACCCAATTCGACATCATTAAGGCACATCATCAAAATCGTCGATCGGGGATCGCCTGGGCCGTCCGTCGATGGTTATGGGAGTGGTTGGAGTTTTCCATGAATTTACAAGGCACGCCACTCCCAAAATCTATAAATAGAGCTTCATTCTCACCTTAGAGGGCCGGAATCATTTGAAGACCAGGAGAGCTCACGAGAACCAGGTCGACCCGACGAGGCGATCCATCACCAAGTGCCAGGTAGTGCACGAAGATCGAGCTTCGCCCTTAGGAGATCGCCCCCAGAGGACTAGAAAGACCAGTTGCCTCTCCTTTCTCCTGAAGATCAAGAGGTTGCTCCCAGAAGATCAGTTCCTGCCGCTTTTGGGAAACTTCTCCCTTGGGTTGGAGTGGCCGATATTGTATTTTTCTTTCGGAATATTGTTTCCTGTAAATTCTTCTCGAACTAGCGAGCAGGACCCGTATCTTTGAACACATAGTGAAAGTTCTGGTCAAGGCCGTGGTTTTCCATACGGGTTTTCCATTATAACCCACGTGTTCATATCACGCTTGTGTGTTGGATAATTTTTGGGCTGACGAAGATCGCATCTGGGAATAAAATTCTCTAGCACGCAACAGTTTGGCGCCGTCTGTGGGAACAACAGTTCCCCCATTGCTATATCTCCATATGGTTGGTAAGCGGGGTTTGCTCCAGCGCTCCTCATTCTCGGGATCAAGGGCGTAAGTCTCAACACTTCTCTACATAACGGACTTACGTCCCCGGGTGAGGGGTCCGAGCCCCTCTTTGGAAGATCGCGTTCAAGGATGGAGGATTCCCAGGCGAAATTCTTCTCTGCGAGAGGGGCCGGCAAAAGCGTTCCAACGCGCTGGAAGAGCCGCGGGTTCCGCGGCCCTCGGCATAATCAGATTTTCTTCACGAGAATGATTGCAGAATGCGGATCAACAAGTAGAGAACCCGCGGCACCACATCCGGATCTTTGAACTTACGGATCTGCCGATTCTACTCACCCCGAATGGCTCGACCCGTGTCGGTGAAACTCCACGTCACCTTATCTGCGATGAACTGACGGGTGCGGGGAAGAGTTCCGGCAATCGAATGATCCATTCTCCCGCCTCTTCCAAAACGTCCCCTTCGGCGAGATCATCGCAATACCGATTCGGCGAGATTCAAGCTTCCGGCATGGACCCTTACGATGGCACAACCGTCCGTCGAGCATATCGATCACTTTGAGCGATCATGCACATTCGTCAAATGACTCTGTCTTGTGTCGTATTCCGGCGACTCTCAAAGGACGGGCGTGCCGGTTCTATTCCTGCTAAGGGGTCCGTCAGATCATTTGGAGGCTTCGCCGGATTTTTTGTAGAACAGTTCCTGGCGAACAAGAGAATCATCAGAGATTCATCACATCTCTCTGGAATCCGCCAGAACGATGGAGAGTCCCTCAAAGAATACTTCCAGAGGTTCTCCTCACGGCCGTGAGATACCGTAGATCCAGGAACTTTTGAGGCGTGCTTCTCGGAGGACTCCGGGATACTTATTCATCATTAATCGGAGGCAGTCCATTCTATGCTAACTGGTCCACGAATAGAGGCACAAATCTCCGTGAAGCTATCGATTGCTCATCGAAGTTTGAACCCTGGCGACAAGCGGAAGAAGGTTCCCAAAGATGATGTTCAAACATCTCGAGAAAAAAAGAAGAGCAACCTCCCCAAAACCTCCTCGGGGCGACCTCGGATGACTCGACGAGAGGAAATATCTGACTCTCAACCGTCATGCGAACATCCGGTATTTAGGAAGAGGATGGCGTCAGTGGCGACCTTTAAAGCACAGGTGGAAATCAAGAGAAATTACGCCACTTTCACCAGTAGGGCACACCAGCGAAGAGTGCCAGAAGGAGGAGATTGAAAGACTAATCGTCGGGGTATCTAGGCGTTTATACAAAACCAACCAGCTCATCCGACAAATCTTTGGGGGCAACCACTCGAGGAATGGCGGTGGAGAGATAGAAATAATTGCGGGAGGGCGGTGTTATCAGCCAAATATTCATTCGTTCAAGAGCGAGCGAAGAAGTCTCGGGTTGACCATTCTATCACCTTTGATGATTTAGATCTAGAGGGCTTCGCGCCCATCAGATCCCCATCATTGATGCGGTCGGTGATCCATGCTTCAATATTAAAGGATATTGATCGACAATGGGAGTTCAATTGATGTTCTTTTTACTCCACTTTCCTTAGCATGGGTATAGAAAGAGAGAAGCTTCAACCAGCGGTAGGTCCCGTATGGATTTGATAATCGGCGTATTAGTGGAAGGGACAATCGGTCTTCCGTAACTCTTGGAGAATTTCCCGAACCGCAACCCACTTGATACAATTTATTGTAGTCAAGTCACAGTCGTGTACAATGCAATATTTGGGAGACCTCTCCGGTCATATTCGCATCACATGCATTGCCTCACCTCAGATGAAATTCCGACACCGGTGGCATCGGCATGGTAAGTGGGAATCAGCGAATAACCTGGCGTCATATCAAGCAAACCCGACCATTTCGTCGGTAACCCTCAACATCGAAGTTACTACGAGATGAGGATGTCTCGAAAGGGCTTCTCCAATTGAAGATGTAATTTGTCTTCTATCTGTTGATCCATCGCGAAAGGTGAAGGTGGGATCGTTCTCTTGTCAATCGAGAATCGTAGATTTTTGCGTAAAATCAAGATATCTTTGCACGGGCGCTCGATATTACGGGCATTGACGGGAAGTCATTCACTCCCTCAGTTGACTCAACCTGGCGGTGATACAAAAAAAAGAACCGCACGAGCGATTGCGGGTCAGAACAAGAAATCACCAAACCGGAAGTCAAGTTCATTCGAAGTCTACTACCCCACGGTTGGCTAACATAGTGTTAGTCATAAAGGCCAGCGGTTCTGGAGAATGTGCATCGACTACCGACGCGTGCATGCCCAAAAATCCCCCTTCGTGTCGACCAACTAGTTGATGCGACATCGGGACATCGATGTTGAGCTTCATGGATGCCACGGCTACAATCCTGACGGATAGGTCAAAAGGTCCTTAGTGGACTTCCACGACCTCTTCCATCTGAGGTTAACATCGTAAAGCCTTCGATAAACAACCTTGGATAAGTTGGCAATCCTCTATGGCGCCTACAACTTTCTCCATACGAGGTTAACATCATCGAATAGCCTCAGATAAACAACCCGGATAGGTCAAAAGGTCCCAGTGGACTTTCGACCTCTTTCATACGAGTTAACATCGTCGAGTAGCATCGATAAACAACCTTGGATAAGTTGGCAATCCTCTATAGGCGCCTACAACTTTCTCCATAACGGGTTAACATCATCGAGTAAGCGCTCAGATAAACAACCGAGATAGGTTAAAAGGTCGTGGACTTCCGACTTCTTCCATCTGAGTTAACATCGTGGTAGCGCTCGATAAACAACCTTGGATAAGTTGGCAATCCTCTATAGGCGCCTACAACTTTCTCCATACGTTAACATCATCGAGTAAGCGCTCATACCCAACCTCGATAGGTCAAAATCTCGGTATTCAATTGAGATCTTCTATAGGTTAACATATCGTTAGCGCTCGATAAACAACTTGGATAAGTTGGCAATCCTCACATAGGCGCTACAACTTTCTCCATAGAGTTAACATCATGAGTAAGCGCTCACAACCGGATAGGTCAAAGGTCCAGTGGACTTCGACTTCTTCCATCAGGTTAACATCGTCAGTAGCTTCGATAAACAACCCGGATAAGTTGGCAATCCTCACATGGCGCTTTCTCCATAAGGTTAACATCGAGTAAGCGCTCCCATACAACCGGATAGGTCAAAATCCTCGGATTCAATTGAGATCTTCCATCAGTTAACATCATTAGTGCGCTCGATAAACAACCTTGGATAAGTTGGCAATCCTCATGGCGCAACTTTCTCCATAAAGGTTAACATCATCGAGTAAATGCTCCGATACACTTGATAGGTCAGTTGAGAACCTCCCATAAATATATTTAGGTGCAAGTTTGTGTCGAGTAGCGGCTCGATAACCCGGATAAGTTGGCAATCATAGGCTGCCCAACTTTTCCATAACGAGTTAACATCATGATGGCGCTCAGATAAACCTCGGATAGGTCAAAATCCTTGCGGATTCAACTCGACCGCCTCTATGCGTCATCGAGTCGCGCTCGACAACACCCGGATAGGTCAAAATCCTCGGCGGATTCATTCAACCTCTTCCAGCAGCGTCGCCGAGCACACCTCACGCGACCGGATAGGTCAAAAGATCCTCGTCGCGTAACCCGCCGTTCTCATGCGGTCATCACCCGCCATCAGACAATCTCCGGCGGTTATCTCCGGCAATCTTCGTCGGTCATCACCATTATCGCGTCATGCGCGACATCGGCCTGTCGCCAGCCGTCGAATCTCGGTCGCGCCGGGACCATCGCCCGACAATCTTCACTTATCGGCGTGTACCGTCACCGTCTCAGGTTGTTCTTGCCGCCTCGCGTCAACCATTGCAAATACCGTCGCGGTCACTACTGCGCGACCCTCGTCGGCAATCTTCGCCGGTCACCACCATCATCGCCGGTCATCCAGCATTCGCGCGTCACCATCATCGACTACAGTCGTGACCCATATGGTAGGCCACCGTCGTCGTCGTCATCGTCGACCGTCTCGGTTATCGTCTCCTTCCGCCTCCAAACCGGACGGTCACCGAGGCAGGTTGGCCTCTTTCGAGATGAAAATTATTCAGGAGTGCCCAAACTCCCACCGGGGGAGATGCACTCTGGCTTGGTGGAGATGAGAGGTGAGGTTGATCCAAAAGAGTGCCCAAACTCCCAGGTATGCACTCTAAGAGGAAGAGGAGATCAAAAGAGTGCCCAAACTCACCAGGAGGGCTATGCACTCTAAGAGGAGAAGAGGAGATGAAAATGTGCCTTTCCCTCATAGCCAGGGGTTTTATAGACCCTCAGGGCAAAGCATAAAATCGCTCAAAATCATCAAAAAGCGTTGGACCCGTGGGCCACTTTGCTTAGCGCCCAGCATGTACGCTCCAGCACCCGCGCCAGCATGCCGCCATGTACGTGCCCTCATTTGCCGTCGGTCCGGTCGTAACCCGGTCCGCATGCATGACCGCTGCAGTGAAACCGCTTCGCCAGCATAACCGCCGCCGTCGAACATGCCCTTCGCGCTTAGCCCGCCAGCGACCCCGCCAGCGTTTAGCCAGTCAGATTAGCGCCCGACCAGCCGACCAGCGTCAAACGTTCGACCCGTCAGATCCGCCGACCCCAGAGACCCAGTTGGTATGGCGTCGTAGCCACTGCTTGGCAGCGCCCAGCGCCCCGTGGCGCGCCGCAGCGCCCGTGAGGCCAGGCACCGCGAGCTCTGAATGGATCGATCAGTAATCTCGAAATCTGCGTCACACATATTTGTACGCATCGGCTTCCCGCGGTTATAATATTGTCTTTATGAAGATCTGTTCTCTCAAAATCGATTGATGGACTCTCAATTTCATTGGAGAATTTGCTATTTTCAAGTATTTGACATATATTTTTTGGATGGTAGATAATGTCACCCAAAATAGAGCAAGCGATCGTCGAGAAAATTGTCGATCAACCGCGAATCTCAAGGCATTTTGAAATGCTTGATCTAATCACCGATTTCAGCAAACTACGACGGCGATCCGATGAGCGAACGCGACATCAAGCATAGTCGATCCTCGAATCGACTCGAGATCATATCGGACATGAAAATGGATCACGATCGCCAAATGGTCACCAAAAGCGACATATTTATAGTCGGTCGGCGGCTCGTCAGGCGAATCCAACGAATAGATCACCCAATTCCGACATCATTAAGGCACCAGATCATCAAAATACACCGTCGATCGGGAGATCGCTGGCGTCCGATGGTGGTTATGGGAGTGGTTGGAGTTTTCCACCAATTTAGCGACTCCCAAAATCTATAAATAGAGCTTCATTCTCACCTTAGAGGCGAATCGATTTGAAGACTAGAGAATCGAGAACCGGTCGACGACGATCCATCACCCGATTACCGTAGTGCACGAAGATCGGGGCTTCATAGGAGATCGCCCAAGGGACTAGAAAAGACCGTTGCCTCTCCTTTCTCACGAAGATCGAGGTTGCTCAGGAAGATCGTTCTGCCGCTTTTGGGAAACTTCTCCCTTGGGTTGGAGTCGACCGATATGTATTTTCTACACTCGGAATATTGTTTTACTAAATACCTTCTTCTCAGAACTAACGAGAAGCAAGGACGTATCTTTGAACACATAGTGAAAGTTTTCTGGGCAGGCAAGGCGTGGTTTTCCTTAACGGGTTTTCCGTATAACCCATGTGTTCATATCCACTTGTGTGTTGGATAATTTTTGGGCTCTGACGAAGATCTGCATCTAGGAATAAAATTCTCTAGCATGATAACAATAAAGTTAATGCTAGTTTTAATGATTTGAAAATATGAGAATATAAATTGTCTTTCTTTTTCAACCTTTTTCCCATTTTTCATGAAGTATTCAAATATATTCTAAGAATAAAATTGTTCATCAAGATATATATTCATGCTTGGGATTGATATTGATAGTTTTAATTGTTTTTTTTTAGTAATATTTATAACAAAGATAAACTAAATGTGAATAAAAAATTTATAATTGAAGATCATTAACTTATAGTTATTTTGTAAATTCTTATGTGACTTTTGGAGAGCCTTTCATCTTTTTTAACTAAACTTCTATGTATGCATTGGGTTGTCTTGAAGAGTTGTTTTCTTTCTCGAATTCAAGCAATTCATCATGAATTACAATTTTATTGTGAATCTTGCTATTTGAGTGAATTTAGAAAAAAATTGTAGGATAAAATTGTAAATATAAAGCTTAGTTTGATTAGTTTTAAGTAGTTTGGATTTGAAATTCACTGATTATATATTGAGTTGGGAGCTTAATTTATTTTTATTCTGACATGTCTTTAATATATAAATCATAAAGAAGTTTTTTATTTCAAAATAAATATGTAGTAATCCATTTTTAACTAAGTAGTAAATTTTTATTTATAATTTATTTGTAATTTATAAGATTGTTTAGGCTTCTCATGTAGCGTTATTCTTGAGAAAAAGCATTTGTTTATGTGGATTTAGCACTCATTATATGTGATAAGAATGTAAGGTTTGTCTTAAGATTTATTTCCACTTTTTTATTTTAGGGTTGATCCGTTATTTCTCTTAATTTGCGGTATGTAGCGTTGATTACCATAATCTTCTACTTTTCAGTGCGATGGCGGAGCATCACGCCAACTAGGCGGCGTAGGCGTTAGGGAGGCGACCCACCATTGGGAGGCACCCGCCGAGGTTCATCCTATTGCCTCCCTACATAGGCGCATCGAGACGCTCATCGATCTAAGTGAATTTTTTTTTTTGTGGACAACATTTGACTCTCACTGTCAACATTGCGAAATGAGTGATTTCTCAGCAGAGTATGACTATCTATATTCTCAGTACTGGCTTAACTTACCCAGCGGTCATCATCACTAATACCTTTCGGACTCCTACTTGGAAATCATAGTAATCTCCAATCGGCGGCTTCACATCGGTTCATCCGACGGTAGATCATCAAGACATAACTTATAAGTTGACTAATTATCATATTAATTGTTACAAGTTTAATCGGATAAATTATGACGATATCAGGAATAAACTCATCAGGCGTTGTATCCCGGATGTTCTTGTCGCGATGAAATCGTGTATGTGTTAGCGGTATATCCATTGACTACTAGGATGATGTGGATCTGATATTAACATCTTCCACGGCGACCCAACATCGGCGGGAAGCTTCGTCAAGTGTAACCATAAGCGTCATCGTCGAGATATGACGCTATAAATCCGCTACCCGGATAACGACCGTTAGAGTAGGTGTGGCTCGGATCGATGTGCAAGCTTCATAATTCGTTCAATGCCGATGTAAGGTCTGTGGGAACTTAGTGGGCTTTTCGACCTCACATAACTTGTATGCTCGTATTTTAGTTCTCCATGGAAAAGTATGCTGAAACAAATTCTATTCATCTTCTAAAAAATGTAGAATCCGCCAAAGAATTTTTCTCAATGAAATGGGCTGCAAGAATCGTCGAAAGTAAAGTTGACTTCAGCGGTGTAAATGAGAAAGGAAAGTAGTTCGCGTCGTCAAAGCGAATCTGGAAAAAAATAAAGTTTCTATCGAATACACGGATAAGGCGTCTGCAGACGATCATCTACGTGACGGAAGTTCAAGAAGATGGCTTGGTCAGCGTTCTAAAGCGGAGAGCGGCGTTGGGGAATCGAACAAGCCGGCAGAATGGTGATCGGACGATCGGCAAGATATGTCGAAGCGGTCCTTAGTGGGCGGCAGCTCCTATCTGGCCAGGCTAATTGACGGCCCGAATGGCCCGATTAGTGGGCTTGCGTGTCACTCTTTCCGTCAATACGCGTCGGAGACGGCGATGCGTAAGCATAATTAATATACTTCTTAAATTTTTTTTATTGATACTCAATTAGCTAATTTGTATTTTAACGATAATCAATTTAAAAAAATTGCCAAGTTATTACTTGGATGTCTGTCTAGAAGCTATTTTTTATTTTAAAGATTTGGAATAGGGTTAAAGATTATTTACAGATAAATATAATTAAATTGATCAAATTAAAATTTAATTTGATTATAAATAATGATTTTAAATTTTATAATAAAATTAATTTATAAATCTAATCATCCAGATATCCCCTAATGAATTGACTAATCTGTATAAATAAACATTTTTTATTTTATTTGCTTATGATAATTTAGATTAAATTGCCAATTAATTCCAACCATGATATCCTTTTTCCCATTTCTTCACTCTATGGAGTGAATAATAGCACAAAACATAATTATGCCCAAAATAATTTTTTAGAAAGATAAATATATTATGTCGCGTACATAAACATCCAAACATGTTAGGACATCTCACCTAACACGTTATGTGGCCTGCTTTATTATTTTTTAATATTATATATATATATATATATATATATATATATATATATATATATATAATATAAATTTATGATTAAATTTTTTCAAATATATATAAAAAGGAAATTAAAAAATATATTTAAAATTAATTTTAATTATTACTTTTACGTTTTAATTATTCTTCATAATAATTGAAGTAGTTTTTTTATTTGCCATATCATGCAATTACACATATGATAAATCATTGAATTTTAAAGAATATTGATGTATTTATATATCTAAGGTATTAGTTAATTAATTTAATAATTATATTTTATATATAATAAACAAATTTTATAAAAATGTCACATTATCATTAAAATTAAACGCATTGTAAAATTTGTATTAGTGTTTAAATATAAATAATTACATTTAAAAATAAAATTAATTAAATAATTTTTAGACTACTTTACGCCAGTATTTCGGGCTGCTAATAAGTTGGGAAGATTCCTCTTCTCCTCTTCTTCTCAGCGGTCAGTACTTTCTCTCTTTCCTCGCGGGTCAGAGGGGAGATCAAAGAAAGCTCCGATCTTTCCGATCTGCCCGCACCGAAGTAGGGGGAGAAGATGTCGACGCCGGCGAGGAAACGGCTGATGAGGGATTTCAAGAGGCTGCAGCAAGATCCGCCTGCGGGGATCAGCGGCGCTCCCCTCGACAACAATATCATGTTCTGGAACGCTGTGATCTTTGGGTAGGTCTTTGGCCTCGCCTCTATCTTCTTTTGCCATCTGGTTTTCAAGTTTGCTTTTGAGCTGTTTTAATTTCAGTTTACGTGTTTCGGAATTGGATTTGCAGGCCTGATGATACCCCGTGGGACGGAGGTTAGTGAATCAATTCTCTCTGTTCTACTGTAGCCCTTTCATCTTCTAGTTGGACAAAGTTCCTTTATACTGTTTCTTATGCAAGAAAGATGAGATTTTTATATCTGAAAGCTTCTTGGTTTGTTTAGTTTCGAGGTTTGAGATCATGACTTCTTCCATTTTGTGAGTAATTACAGATTTAGAGCAAAGGATCTTAATGGATGTTTGAGATCTTATCTCCCCAACGGTAGCTTTTGGAGTATGGATGCCTTAATTCTGTCCCCCTTGTTCTGAAAGACTTATAATAGTGTGGAGTCTCTCAATCTCATTCTTGTAAAGATTTTTTCTTGGAGGAGATTTGAACGCTCGGTTTGCCAAATTTGTAGGTATTTTTAGCTAATCAGTGTTTCGATAGTTGAAGTGGATTAGGGAATTTATGAGTTTAAGTAGTTGAATCAAGTAAGATTTTTGATGATTTTACCCTACTAAACACCTCACCCATGATTCCTTCCTCTGCCAGTAATCAAGATTCTACTTGTCAGATAGAAATAGTGATGAATGATTGTGGAGACTACTATAGTATCTGTCAAAAGCTCTTTTTTTTTTCTTGCTTGCTTTGTTCTTTCTTCTGATGTCACAGTCCCAACTTTTCTATTTTAGGCACGTTTAAGCTTACGCTGCAGTTCGCAGAGGATTATCCGAACAAACCTCAACTGTCCGTTTCGTTTCGAGGATGTTTCATCCAAACAGTAAGTGTTGTTGTGAAGTTTCAAATCTAAGCTAAGTATATTTAATTTTCAAGCTTGATTTTACACTATCTTGTTGAATTAGTATCATTATTAGTTGATAAGTAGCACTTGAAAGGAAAAAAAATTATGATGTTAAGCTAATTTAATTCAGTGTGCTCTTCAGATTAAGGTGATATTAGCTTTTATCTAATGAAATCTTCTTATTCAATGTTTAGTTGTTTTGCATATGAATTGAGAGAATTTGGGGTGGTTTTATAACAGTATATATGCAGATGGGAGCATTTGCTTGGACATTTTACAGAATCAGTGGAGTCCAATTTATGATGTTGCAGCTATACTGACTTCTATTCAGGTATACTTTTTATCATTCGTCTGTCTTTTGTCTTGAATTTTTTTTTTTTTCAAATTATATCATACAGAAAGTCATTAAGTCAGCATCATGTAGAACAGCAGAAGTTATGTTTATCTCTGATGTTGAAACCTTTGAATCAAAGTATTGATGTTTATATCTGGACTGTTTTTTCAATTAATTGATCATTTTTATTCTGTTAGATTTTGAAATATATGGAGATGTTATTAGTAGAATTCAATTTGGATGGTTGAAGTGGAGGAATGCATCTGGCCTGTTGTGTGATAGAGAAGTACTGCATAAATTTAAAGAAAATTTTTATAAGATTATGGTAAGACCTGCAATGATTTGTAGTGCAGAATGTTGGCCAATAAAAGAAGCATAAGACTAAGTTAAGCATTTCGGAGATAAGAATGCTCAGGTGGATGTGTGGCTTTACTCTTAGAGATAAAATGTGAAATGAGTATGTTCGGGAAAAAGTTGGAGTAGCTCCAGTGGCAGATAAGATTAGAGAGAGTCGCCTTAGATGGTTTGGCCACATTAAGCGTCGGCCGTCCGATGACCCTGTTAGAAGAGTAGAGGTAGACTTAAAAAGATTTGATTGAGATGTAGAAAAAATGATCTTAGTATACTTAAATTAAATGAGAATTTGACACATAATAGGACACAACATAGTGGGATAAAAGCTTGTTATTGTTATTAGAAATTTTGTACAGAAACACAGTACTGAAAAGAGAAGTCAATAGGACATGTAATACCAACAAAATAGGTGTTTAAAGGAGGGATTCCAGTTGAATCAGAGATGATTTTTATTTCTTTTTATATTTATTGTTGCAGTGAATTGAGAATGGAGGATACAAAAATCTAAATCCAAATAGTTGGGATAAGACTGATGATGATAATGACGACAAATGATTATTTTTGCTGTAATAATTAATTATTTTAAGCAATTATAAATCATTTTCTTATGTAAAAAAAATGTTCAAAAGAAAAGAAAGCATCACATTTGCAGGTGAGATCAACAGATTTAGTTCAGCTGCACAGCAAAAGACCTGATTGAACTGTTGAATATTCTAATCTGTTTTGTGTTCTTAAATTCAACCGAAACAAACCTGTTCCATTTCATCTTGGCAAAAACTAAGCAAAATTAGCCATTCAACTTAGAATTTCCAAGGCCTGACATTATATTTGTTTTATTTTTTTTAGTCTCTTCTGTGTGACCCGAATCCGAACTCTCCGGCGAACTCTGAGGCGGCTCGCATGTTCAGCGAGAACAAGCGAGAGTACAACAGGAGAGTTCGGAGCATCGTAGAGCAAAGCTGGACTGCTGATTGAAGAAGCCACCTGGTTCTTCTACAGGCAAATGTTGTGCTCTTATTAGTATTATACAATGTTCTTGCTGCTCTTCAGCTGAATTTATCCTTTTATTATCTTTGTGATGACTTGTCTGATCATCTATTTTGTGTGAATTGATGCATTCTAAGCTTATATAAAGCATCATAGTTTTATCTCGTTTAGAAGCAATTTTACTTTACTGAATGGCAGATGATGACTATTTATTAATGATTCTGTACAGAATATGAAAACTGATTATTATGAAGGCCACGTATAAAGACATTTTCATTTCCAGAAAAAATTTAAAACTTTTTCTTCTATAATAGATAGGTGAAACATTCATTTAATGATAACTTAATTGTTTAGATGAATTTTTTTTTTTAAGTTTATTTGATAACTCTTTATATCATTTTTTTATATCATATGCATATCACAAATTAGTAAGTTATTAGAGATAAATGTAGAATGAAAATATAAAATAAATAATTATATATGTATATATTAAGTTTATTTTAGATAAATATTTGATTTTCATCAAATAAGTGAAATAATATTTAGTCAATTATTGTAATTTTAATTAAAGCATATAAATTCATTTGTATTTTATAATAAAGCTATTTGTTTGAATTATTAATATTATGTATAAATTTGAAGTCTATATCTCACTATGTAGGGTTAGATTGTTGAATCTTTTTTTTTTTTCCGTTGTGTTCTATTAAGTATTAAAAGTTTATTTAATTTTAATAAATTAAGGATATTTTTTATACATCATAACCGTATCTTTTTTAGGTTTACCTTTGTTTTTTTTTAACATAAAGTGAATCTAATACTCTCCTAATTGGGTCATTGGACGATTCTGTCTGATCGTATTTGCCAACTTTTTCACGAATATATTTATTTTGCATTTTATCTCTAAGAGTAAATCCACTTATCCGCCTAAGCATCCTCTATTTCTGCAACACTTAACTTAATTTTATGTTTCTCTTTTATTGATCAATATTCTGCATCATAAATTATGGTAGATCTTATTATCATCTTATAAAATTTTTCTTTGAAGTCTATGCAGTATTTTTTTATCACAGAACAGGCTAGATGCATTCCTCCACTTTAATCATCCAACTTGAATTCTACTAATAACATTCCTATCTGTTTCACAATCATTTTGAACAATAGATTTGATATATTTGAAATGTTCTGTCTTTTTAATGACTTGATCACCCAATATCACAACACAATCGCTAAATTTATTAAAATTACACTACATATATTCAATTTTAGATCTACTCAAACGAAAGCCTTTAGACTCTAAGGTTGACATCCATAAGTCAAGTTTCTCAATAAGAAGAATGTCAGTAACAAAAAGAATACACCAAGGTACATTCCTATAAATGTCCACTAAAAACTTTCATAATTAAAGCAAAAAAAAAAGATATGGGCTTAAAGTTTATCCTCGATGTAATCCAAATGAATTAGAAAATTTTTTTGCCAATCCTCCTTATGTTTGGGCACAATAGTTTTAGTATACATATCATTAATGAATTGCATATAATTAATATTAACTATTTTCTTTTCTAAAACTCTTCAAAATACTCTTGAAATTTTATCATATGCTTTCTCTAAATCAACAAATATCATATTAAGATCATCTTTACTTTCTCTATACTTCTCCATCAAACCTCTAAACAAATGTTTATCATAAAACCAAATTAATTTTGAGAAATTTTTATATCTTATGCTCAATTACTCTCTCTCTCTCTCTCTCTCTCTCTCTCTCTCTCTCTCTCTCTCTCTCTCTCTCTCTCTCTCTCTCTCTCTCAATTTATCATATGACATTAATTTAATTCCTCTATAATTTGTATATTATTGTGCATCACTTTTATTCTTAAATATAAGAACCAATAAATTCTTTATCCACTCATTTAACATCTTTTTAATCTTTAAAATAATATTAAAAATGTTAATAAACTAAAAAATTCCTTGATCTCCTAAGCATTTCCACCCTTTCATTGAAATATTATTAAAATCTGTTTTTTCATACTTCATTTTTTTTTAAGTTTCTTCGACCTTTTATTTATTTTTTGTGATGATAAAAACAAATTTTTTTTATTTTTGTTTAAAGTATTAAAATTATTGAAATCAATTTTTTTCTTAGATTTTTCATTAAAAAGCTATTTTATTATTATTTTTTTCTATCACTTTATTTGATCAATTTATACATACATCTTTCATCTTTTTAATATATAATTTATTATATAAATCACTAAAATTAAATTTTTTTACATCACATTATTTTCTTAAAATTTCTATGAAATCACATTATATCTCAACAAATGAATTTAAAGATATTGGATTATAGTTTAGAATAAAAACAGTTTTGGCAACAACAATTATCTCTCATAATGACTTAATGAGTAAGTGAACCTCATCATATATATATATGTTCTGAGACTCACCAATTCAGAATCTTTAACACAAATCAGGCATCAGTAGATTTCTTCTTTCCGTAATAGTGATGGCTGGTGAATAATTAAAAAAATATGAATCAAATATATTATGTGTAAAAATAGTGTTCTTGTTAGTGAAAATAACCTTTTTTTTTTTAGAAGAATAATTAAGGAGAAATTATTTTAGGGTTTAACGAAGGGATGAGTCTGAATATAACTCTACATTTAAACTCTAATAATATTATATCATCTAGTGAGTAAATAATATATATATATATATATATATATATATATATATATATATATATATATATATATGATTTGAAGTATACACATTGTATATATTGTATGTATATTGATATTGTCATATGAATCTTTATTAATTCGAGCGTAGAAATTTATTAAAACTTGTAAGAAATCAAAAGGCTTTCTGTGACAAGAAATGTATTTTTAATCCACTCAAATCAATATATTTCTACAACTTTTATGTAGAAATATTTCGGGTCACAATTGTTAATTTCAATCAACATGAAAGTTGTAGAAAATTTCATTACGATTTCAACGATACCAATTGCTAGATTATGATAGTATGACTCCGTCTGGCGAAAATCGACAATCTTCAAATTTCATTTCGGCTTTTTTACGTTCACAAAATTGCTGCGTATCGGTATCTTAAATTTTGACCAACATAAAAGTTGTAGAAAATTTGTTCGATTAATGATACCAAGTTAAGTAAGATTCGACATCTTATGACTCGATCACGCATAAAATCTGAAAAGGCATAGTTTTTTATTTAAAAAAAAACAATCGTCAGTTGAACGTTAGTTGAACGACGACCCTGACTGGCGGCGTGCGTAGGTCGTCTCAACCGATTGTCTATTTTGTTAAAAAAAAAATTTATCGCTACTAATTAAGATTAGGATTAAACTTATTTTAAAAATTTTGCCCTATTTTAATATACTTCACAATATAAGATTGTTGTTCAACCAAAATAACAAAGAAAAGTTGAAACAAATGTTAATAGGAACCCAAAAAAAAAAAGTTTGATTAATCAGGATCTAGACCAAACATAATTTTATCCTCTTAACAATAGATGATGGGGTAAGTCAATAGGTTCTTAAAAATGGAAAATAGATATATTTTGCAAGACACAATATGAACTGAGATGATTTGTAACTAGTGCTAAAAGCCATCTTAAAGTAAATTAACATTAAGCCATCAGAAGAAGAACAGCGTATCTACATAACAATGTTATGATGTCACACATCATAATACTAAACAAAATGAATAATTTCAGCAAACAACAGTCAGACAAGAGAAAAAAAAGAAGAGAAAAAAAAACTGATTGTTGAACCTACAGAGACCAGTAAAAGAAAATGTACAAGCTTATGTTAAGGAACGGAACGAAGATGCTATAAACTGGAGGGTTCCTCTGGCAGCTGCTGCTTCAAATGGAGGCTTAGGAACCTGGAAAAAATCAGTATTGGTTCAACCATCAAGAATCTGTGGTCCCAAATATTCTATTCCAACCATCTTCAAATCTTTAGGGATCTCGATTTCCTCTAACCACCAAAAGGAATCATCAATCCTTCCATTCCCTGTAGATTCGCCATCTGCAGAAATTTAGAATCAAAGGATGAGCTCACAGTCATGAACTGAACATATCATTTGATATGAAATGAAAGAAGTAATTTTTGCCAACACTACTCTCTCTCTCTCTCTCTCTCTCTCTCTCTCTCTCTCTCTCTATATATATATATATATATATATATATATATATATAACACATAAATTGCTAAACTACAATTTCACAATTATTTGATAATTTCTGACTAAACCTATTGAGATATTGGCTCGTGAATTGACAAGATATGTGATCAAAATGACTAAAATGTCTTTTGCAAACTAAGAGAAATGGAATAGAGTAAATGGTATACTGCTCACTGCCCAGACAAAATTTCTTTCTTGTGCACAGCATCAGCATTCATTATACACAGCCTATTCTTTTCCGCTTCATGTAAGGCCAGATAAGCATCCACAGTAGCATCCTATTTTATAAATGGATTTGCTTGGGAAGTACAGCATTGCTCTAATAAATATAAGAGGGATTTACATATCACATTAAAAAATATCATCATCACTCACTTTCTAAAGTAAAATGTATTTTTTCAAGCAAAGAAAAGTGTTATATCAATAAATATGTAGCTTTGAGTGTTGGATATGTAATTGCTTAAGAATTGTGATATGTATGTAGATCTTCCTAAATGTAACACTTAACTAACTTTTACCACTTTTTTTAAGTTATGTTAATTCAAAATGTGAAGAATATTAGAAAAAAAAAAACTGTTATGATTGATTTTTTACAGGTAAAATATTTAGAGGGCTGCAACAAAATAGTCGCAAAGTTTCATAGAGAATGAGAAGGCATTCTCCATTAGAACTCAATACAAGCTTTTGATAATTGAATCCAACATATACCAACTGTGCAATTAATCATCAAACAAGAAAACAAAGCAAAAGGAGTAGATTGATCTTAAAGATCAAATCTTAATATTAGAAGTACATCAACCAATTTAAATTCCATTTCCTCTTAGCATTTAGCACTTTCAAGATGATCTTCCCAAGCTTGAAACAACTTGTGATTTGCGCTTAATTCTTTAAAAAAAAAATTTCTTCTTATGACTATTCACTTCAATCGAGTCACTCCGACTTCACCGAAAAGCTTAAAATCAGTTTTCATTATTGTTATTGAATTTAAGCCGAAGTTCAACTGTAAATTAAAATTTTCAATTTACACTCGTCTCTAAATCGATTTCTAGTGGACTAAAGATTTATTTTTACTTAAGCATATACATTAATATAAATATTTTATTATACATTACATTATACCTATTATATAACCATTTCAAGTCAACTAGAATTATATTTGAGGAAGTCTAAGAAAACTCAAAATCAACTCAAACCAATTCGATTTTGAGTCTAGCAAAATTACAAACAATTTTCAAGTTAGTTGCTGAGTTTTTCAAACTTTAATTATTGACATACTGATGAATTTTCTATATCTCAATGGCATCTTTTATTAACAAAAAAAAATACTTTTATTTATTTTATCCAGCCATTTGAAAATTTATAGTATTATGGAATTAACATATATTTTATTGCATTCACAATAATATATGTCAATGAGATGTTTCTAGCCATAAGCTTGAAGAATTCTATAATTATGAAAACAGATGTGGGTTAATATGAATTTTAATGAATGCTTCTTTAAACATAAACAATTTCAAACAAAGTATCAAATAGATGAGTTTAAAGTATTTTTAATTTGGGAACAATTGAGTTAACAAATTTGTGAATATACAAATTAAGATTTTCCCACATTATGTGCATTTAGTACATGAAAATTAAATAATATTGCATGCATAAATGTGAACGTTTATGAATACAGCTTCTGAGTAAACGCAAGTTATGTTGTATTGCAATGTGACACGATGCATGCAAAGTCATGGACGCCTGCAACATCAGTATGAATTCATGCAAGCTCGTGCTTTTATTTGCTCCCTCATAAAAAACAAAAGCTCAATTTCTCATCAGCCAAAATAAAAAATAATACTTTCTGCTCAATTTCTCCACAAACAAACATGCGGATGAAAATAAGGTTCAATGCCATTCCTTTACCATTTTTATTTCATTTCATTTTCATTTTCTAGCTAGCAATTTCTTCAAACCAAACAGATCGTTTTAGCTTTTTCTCCTGCATGTCATATTATACTATTTAAAAATATGCTATAAGCATATATATGCACATCAATTCAAAACTGTTTTTAAATGCAAGCTACTTTAACAAAATCATTAATAGATACCTGAGACATCAGCATATCGATGATCCTTGTAGTAAGTGCAATCACGATCATCTTCTTTTGAATAAGGAGGGCCAAGGATATCAAGCACTGCACATGGGGTAATGGAACGAAAAGTGTGGATGTTTCCTCCAGTTGTGGGATACAAAATGGATGTTTCACATGGAGCAGTGAAATCAGAATCCTCAACTATTTTTGCAAGTCTAACTGAAATTAGAAAATTTGAACATCACTTGTCATAAAAAAAAGGAAATAATCATAAGCAAATGCATAATTTCACAATAAAAACGAGGTATAATCAGCCATCTGACTATCCAAGTAGCTAGCACTTACATTTTGGTGATGGAGCATCTTTATCTGTTTTGTAATCATCAACCCAATCATATGATTTTATATGCATCGTTCCCAGGAGTAGTTTGCTGAAAACAGTCATCCCAGGATGATTATGTAGAGGAATAACAGCAGTTGGTGGAAGAAAAAATATACACATCTGCAAAATAGAAAAGATTATTAGTTAAAGCTTTAGATTGAGTATGTGTATTGAAAACATCAACTGTTACTGCCGACAAACTGAAAAAATAAGAACATAAAAAGTGCGATGTCACAGAAAAGGTAATTTTCTGTGACAAGAAGACATGGTGAAAAACTAGGAAGTGCAATTCAACAATAAGGTTTGTATAGTCATAACGTTTCGTACACATATTTTACACTCATTTACAATGTTATATCTACTTGAACTCTTTGCTGGTCCACACAAAAAAATTCCAAATCACAACATTTCCTGGTGTAGACTCAATTTGGTAACTAAGGTTGTCATCAACTGTCAACTTTAAAATGTTTCTTTCCACGGCACATGCGGATGGCAGAACAACGGTCAAATGAGATTATTTAAAATGAGCGTGATCTGCATTCACAAAAACGCAACGTAGCCAGGTCAAGAACCAAGTGTCAATTACCGCCAATAAAAAGGAGCTTATGCGTACACCTTACAGTGCAATCAATAGTAACAGAAAGCAAACCTGGGATCATGTATTTTTCATGGTATGGAACATATGCAATAAGTATTATTTTCCTCATAATGAAAAGGATTATCCATTTTGCATTACAAATTCACATAAACTATGTAACGACACAAGATATTCCTATGATGTTTCTCCATGTTTTTTCCAAAGTAATATTGCAAAGAGTTCAAGGATCAACTGAAAAACTTGCAAAATCATACCGAGAACTTATCGCAATTGTATATACTTGTATAAGTTATATCTGGGGTTTCTTTAGCTGTACTCTTGTCCTTGAAAAAGAGAAGATCTGTGCTTAAACCAACATCCTCTGGTTTCAGTTTATCTGTAAAGAGAGGTAGTTAAAGCTATAAATTTCAACTATAGATAATAGTAACTAAGCTTGTGAACTGAAAGCAAAGTTCTTCAGAATAATGCAGCATCACACAAAAAGAACAGAACCTTACTTCTTAGAGACAAACCTTTCGCGTGCATAACAGTATACCTGTGATATTAATAGAAATTTATCAGTGTTAAGTGATGCGCAGAAGGTTCTATGTTGGTGGTGGCAGTCACAGCTTATGTTACCAATTATCAGAAAATATCATGCTGATGCCCAAGGCTTGCTCATAGATGATTGGCACACTTTCACAGTGGTCATGCCATGGGCAGTTTATTACCTGGACATCATTCATCAGGTACCGCATGTCTAAAATCATCAAACCAGTTGCAATTCACATTAAAGCAAATTGAAATTAGACACCTACATCTTGACCCAAAACCAGAACATGGATCCATATTCTTATGTTTTGTCTCAAACATTCAGCTTGATTCCTTCTAACGTTTTCAACAACAAATCGTTTTTGCAAATGAGACCGCAATAGTTGGAATAAGAATAATGATACTGTGACCGGTGGTCACAATATCGTTTTCCTTATAGGAGAAGGGACGAAAGAATCATTCAAGTATGATGATGATCAGCAAAATCATTTAATCACGCTGTCCTTTCCAAAATGATCAGCACAGCATACAACATTAAGGGTTGTTAATGCCATGGCCGTTTGGGAATTCATAAGAGGAAATGTCGAGTGATATATGTTGAAATTTCAGAAAGAAAAATCAAACTGAGCTACTTCAAGGTTGGGGAAGAGAGAATGAGAGATCACAAAGAATACCATACAAAGGACACCAATATTCTAAATAGTTCGGTCTGCAGACCTGCATTGCTAAAGGCCAAGGAGAAAAACTTTCCCTGTGCCAAAAAAATTATCGATGAAGCCATTCACAAAGTCTTCATAGCAATAGAAGAGAGAAGTGAAAACATAAAGAGGATCCTATCCTCTTATAGGATATGACGATATCATACTAATGGGGAAAAGGAAATATCAGACTTCATTGGTCCTGGAGAAGGATTAGTGGCCGAAACCAACCACCACCACCCTCACCACCTTCTACCGAACCTTCACGGAATTGATGATTTTTATTTATTTATTTATTTATAATAGTTGAAGATCGGCAAGTCGAGAATCTGGACAAGAACAAAAAACTAAAGGCTTAAGATAATAACACATGGTAGCCAAGCATATTAGATGTATGACAAGTGTCAATAGCAGTAGACAGACGAGTAGGTTATGAGAGTGTCAAAATGAGATGATAGATAGTGAGTAGGTGTAAGAGTGTCAAAATGAAATGATAGATGGTGGGCATGCAAGGGTGAATATATGACATGACAGATGAAGAGTGGAAAAGCAACAAGGTGTTAAGGTGTGGAGATAAAATTATCTTTATTTACTCATGCAAAACCTCTACTTACCACCCTTTACCTAATTTCTATAAGTTTATTATCTACCGTTCTATACCTAACATTTAAATTATAACACCTAACATCATCTATCTAATAAATTTAAAATTATTTTACTGCCACTTCCAAGCACTATATAAAGTGATGCCTCCAATGTGTTGTGGAATCCTACAAATAAAAGCAAGTAGAAAGAAAAGGGGGGGAGAGGGAAGAGTAGTTTAAGCATTTAGCTATAGAAAAGAGAAGCTCTTATAGTAGACAAGAGAAGACAGGAAAAAGCTCTTGTAGTCGAGAAGGGAAGATAGTAATAACAGCAATAACGACGTCTTATTCTCCATGTTTAGGCCTCATTTGAACCAATGGTTGCATTCTCTCTTGGTCTTTGACATAGAGAAAATAGTACCCACATCGTTGTCTTTGTAATGCATAAAACAAATCTTTGATGCACTCCTCTTTAATGAAATATCTTGATCAACAATGAACGTCAATGAACCAATCAAAATTTGTTTCTTGTGATTGTGATCTTTGTTGTGTTTATTTTGCTCAACTTCTATTATTATCCTAACAATTGGAATCAAAACTTTGGTCCAAAAAAACTTTAGGTCAGATCATGGAGGATAGAAAGATTATGATAAAAAATTTGATGGGTAAAATTTTGGTTATTAAAAAATTCAAAAAGAATATCAACTTTGTCAAATAAAACTTTATCAGCCTTTAAAGAGATCAAAGCCCTTTATTATTGATCAAGATGAGTAGGAATTGATGGATAGACAAACACTAAGAGTAATTAGCCTTCAACATTCTTAATGAAAAGATAGTACCAAATGTGATGAAGGCATCATCAAATATGTATAAGAAGCTCTTTGATGTTAATAAGGTACATATTATGCTTAAATTTTTTAATTTCAAGATCTTTGAATGAACCTCTCTATTGAGCATACTAATGAGTTCAATTCATTTACAAGTCAATTGAACTATGTGGATATAAAATTATATGATGAAATTTGTACCTTGAGTCTACTTTCATCACATCTTAAAAATTAGAACGATGTAGTAACATCCGTCAATGACATTTATGAATCAAATAAATTGAAATTAAATGATATCAAAGATCTCATCCTTTGTGGAAATATCCAATGATATGAGACAAGTAAAATCCCTTCTACTTTGAATATTGATAATAAAAAAGAGGTCTCAAAATAACAGTAATCATCAAGACACAGAAAAATTTAAGCCAAAAAATATATCATAATAGAAGCAAATCTCAAAGCTGTCTAGATGGATTTTAGCACTATGAAAAGTCAAGACATGCGATGAAAATTTTTTATAAAAAATAAGGAAAATGAACAGAATTTAAAAAAAAAAATTGTGAATGGAACAAATGAAATTCAAGATAAATTGATCTTCAATAGTGATAGTCCAATTAAATCATGAATTCAAACTTAGGTTTATCATTCCATTCTCCTTCATAAAGAATTAATGGAAAATTACTTTGCATGGAATTATAACAAAGTATTTCTTACTAATGATTAAAATAATATTAAAATGTAGTAGACATGCATGTCCAAAAATGAATTAAAGTTCTTTAAAAAATTAATTTTAAATATAACTTGTTAGTCTTTGATCATTAAATTTACTTTTTTTATTTTCCTCTCTAGTTTCTTATATTGTCACCCGAGCTTTTTCTTTCATGCATGGAAGTATCTACAAATTTGGCCACTAGCAAAGCCTGAAGTCCTCCACATACGATGAGCAGAACCTATCATTTATTTATTTATATACATATATCAAAATTGAATGCCTCATTATTTCTCTATTTTTCTTACAATTTTATTTATTAAATTTTTATATATTAATTTTAGTTTGTATATATTATTTATAATTTTTAAAATATAAAAATTATAATGTCATGTCAAACACGTATTCATGTATTATATTTTCAACAATAGATGTGTCTCATATCTATGGCATATTGTGTCGTGTTACTGTCTCGTATTTGTATCCACATCTATGTGTTCATATCAATGCATCCAAGAAAATAAAGAAAGGCTTTGTCTCTCAAAATTGAAAGAGAAATTAAAACGAAAATGCTAGATTAGTTCACACATATGTTGAGGAGCCATCTCTAAGTGGCTAAATATACTATGTTATACAACAACTACAACAAGCCTTTATCCCACTAAGTGGGGTCGGCTATATGAATCCTTCGTCTCCATGTGTCATTGTGTATTATTAAATTCTCATTTAATTCAAGTATACTAAGGTCATTTTTTTACATCTTAACCAAGTATTTTAAGTCTACCTCTACCTTTCTTAACATAAGGCAAATCTGCATCTACTCTCCTAACCGTCATGACGACCGACGCTTTATGTGGCCAAACCATCTAAGGCGACTTTCTCTAATCTTATCTACCAAACTCCAACTTTTTCCAACATACTCATTTCGATTTTATCTCTAAGAGTAAAGCCACTCATCCACCAGCATCCTCATCTCTGTAACACTTAACTTAGTCTTATGCTTCTCTTTTATTGGCCAACATTCTGCTATAAGTCATTGTCATACCACCATCTTATAAATTTTTTCTTACGTTTAAGTGGACTTTTCTATCACACAACAGCCGATGCATTCCTCCACTTCAACCATCCAACTTGAATTCTACTAACATCTCCATCTATTTCACCATCATTTTGAACAATAGAGCCTAAATATCAAACACTCACTCTTATTAATGACTTGTTCACTGTCACCTTCACACTAAACTTCTACAACTAAAATTACACTCCATATATTCAATTTTAGATCTACTTAAACGAAAACCTTGACTCTGAGTTGACCTCTATAATTCAAGTTTCTTGGACTCCTCTCTAGTCTTATCAACAAAAAGAATGTCATCGAAAAAGCATACACCAAGGTACATCTTCTTGTAAATGCCTAGTAAGAACATCCATAACTAAAGTAAAAGATAAGGGCTTAAAGCTGATCCTTGATGTAATCCAAGCTGAAATAGGAAAATAGTTTGTCAATCCTCCTTATATTTGGACACAATGTACTCTAATATACATATCCTTAATGACTTGAATATAACTAATATTAACTCCTTTCTATCCTAGAACTCTCCAAAGAACATCTCTTGAAACTTTATCATAAACTTTCTCTAAATCAATAAATATCATATGTAAATCCTCCTTACTTTTTCTATATTTCTCCATCAAACCTCTTAACAAATATATAGCATCCATAGTAGAATCTACCTAACATGAAACCAAACTGATTGTGAGAAATTTTTGTATCACATCGTAACCTATGCTCAATTACTCTCTCCCATAATTTTAATGTATGACACATTAACTTAATTCCTCTATAATTTACACACTCTTGTGCATCACCTTTATTCTTAAATATAGAACAAACAAACTCTTTCTCCACTCATCTCATCTTTTTTAGTAAAATAATATTAAAAGATTTGTAAGCCAAGAAATTCCTTGATCTCCTAAATATTTTCATACTATTGGAATATCATCGTCCTCTTGCTTTTTTACATTTCATTTTCTTTAAAGCTTCTAACTTTACTAATATAACGATAAAATAAAATTCTTTATTTTTGTTTAGATAAGATTGCTAAAATCAATCATCATTCAGATCCTTGAAAAGTTTATCAAAATATCTCATCCACACTAAATATACTATGTTATGTTTATAGATAATTGCAATACAAATATATAGGTTTACTTTATCAAAAATAAATATGATAGTGGAAAAACTTAAATGAAAATGAAGCTAATACAAAAAATAAATGCCTATAATCAATAATAAAAGAGTATGATAGCATATAATTCAACAATTAATGTGCTACTATTGAGATTTGTATGAAGAACTAGTCTAAAAAATTTTACAATAAAATTGAGTCACTAAAAGAATGAACATGACTTTAAATCAAAGAGATAGGAGAATAAGACTACATGTAAAGCTACTAAAAATATTCTAGGATGAAGCAATAAATACACCAACATATCTCATCAATCAAAGCCCATATATAATTCTTAATTTTAAGCTACCTAAAAAAGCCTAAACCATAAGAAGATATGTCACTCACATTTGAAAATTTTATATTACTTTTTTTATGTGCACTTAGATGATAATGAACGAGATAAACAATAACAACAACAACAACAACAACAATAAGCCTTTATCTCACTATGTGGGGACAACTACATGAATCTTTTTTCTCCGTTGTGTCCTGTTAAGTGTTAAATTTCCATTTAATTCTAATAAACTCAATCATTTTTTATACATCATAACCAAGTATTTTTAGATCTACCTCTGTCTTTCTTAACATAAGGTGTGTCTAATACATCTACTCTCTTAACTCGGTCATCAGACGGTCGATGCCTTATGTGCCAAACCATCTAAGGCAACTCTCTCTAATCTTATTTATCACTGGAGCTACTCCAACCTTGTTGTGTATATATTCATTTCATATTTTCTCTCTAAGAGTAAAGCCACTCATCCACCTAAGCATTCTCATCTCTACAACACCTAACAAAATTTTATGCTTCTCTTTTACTGGTCAACCAAAATTAAAGAAGTATTACTTTATTGATTATGATATTGATAACTTTAGCCATAGATTTTGAAATGATGAAAATGAGAAAATAATAAGAAATAAGGATAATAATTATTTCAAAGAAATTGAAATGTATAAAGATAGATAAAAAAATTAAAATGAAAACCTCAGCTACTGAGCAAGTTGAATTGGAAGACAACTTAATTTTCATAAAAAATTAAAAATATTATAAAATGATCAAAATCAACCTCATCAAAGCACTCATGTGATATAACTCAAAAAATCATAAATGATTCCCAAGGATATTAATCGGCATTCTCTTTTTCTATATATTTTTTATATTTACTAAGGTAGGTGAACCTGAATGTTATGAAAAGTTGTATAAATTAAATATTCATCTGACTCTGACTGAGACCTAGCAATGAAAAAAATAGTATCTCTACCAAATAAATAGATTTATAAAACAAATAATGGGCAAAAAACTATATAGTTGGTTCATGATTTCATAATACAAGAAGCTTGCATCTAAAGCAAATAGTGGTTTAGACTATTTTTCTACGTGACAATCTAAAGAAAGTTTCAACTTTTAGTCTTTGTTGTAAAATGATAAAAAAATTAATATGTAAGCTAAACAAAAAATAAATTATACGATCTGAAACAAGCTTTACATTGATCGTTTTGAAAGTTTGGGGAATTCACACACAACATTGACTTTCACATATGCAACGTTGATCATAGTTTCTCCTTACAAAATAAATGAATCTATATAACAATAATGACAAAAAAACAGACAATTGGTTATTGATATTATAACCACAACAAACTTGCATCTAGAACAAATGGATGTTAAGACTATTTTTTTTTCTACATACTATAATTGAAGGTGTTTATATGTTTCAACCTAAAGTCTTTCTTGTAAAATGATAAAAAAAAAATCTACAAACTCAACCAAAAAAATATATGGTTTGAAACAAGCTCTACATCCATGGTATTGACTTCACACATGCAATGTTGATCATAGTTATAATGTAAAGGGTGTTGAAAAAGATTATATCATTTGTATTTTATATAGTGATGATATGTTAATCGTAGAAACCAACATTAAAAAAATCAATACTTTTAAATGATATTCACAACAACAAAAAATTAACATAAAGGAGCTAAGAAAAGCCAAAAGATTTTGAAATGAAAATAGATTGAGATAAAACAACAAGTATTTTGAACTTATCGCAATATCAATACATTGAAAAAGTACTAGATATGTTTGATATGATGAAAACAAAAAAAGTAGCCACACTATTCGGAAGTCACTTCAAGCTCTCAAAGAAACTATCAAAGACAATCGAAAAGAATGACTATATGATTGAAGTCTCTTATGAATCGACAATTAGCTTTTCGACTTATGTAATAGTTTACACAAGACCAAACATTGCATATGCAGTGAGAGTAATTAGTTTGTACATGTCAAATATGAGAAAAAGAATGATGTACAATTGTACAACTATAAAATATTGTTGCAATATCATTAACAGAAGCTGAATACATAATTATCACCTAAGCCAACAAAGAGATAATTTAGCTAAAAGGCTTTCTAGAAAACTGAACACAAGATGTTTTTCCATTTTGTGACAGTCAAAATGTCATTCACTCAAAAAAAAAAAATGGCATCTTCTATTTATGAACAAAGGACATACAACTTAGGTACCACTTCATATGCAGCATGTTTGAACATGATGTTTCCAAGCTTTCAGAATATAGTCAATATATATATATATATATATATATATATATATATATATATATATATATACCTCATTTTCTTAACATAAGGATGTTATATATATATTCATAGTTTTGTATGTATGCATGTAATATTTGTAAATAAGGGCTTATTTGGTTGCTCGAAGCTAGAAAACATGTCTTGAAAACAAAAACTATGAATTTACTCTTTTAGTGGTTTCATTAGATACAAGTAGAAATAACAATTAGTTTCAACTTCAAAAAGGGATTGTTTCATTACAAGTGAGATACCTAAACTAGGATTTACTAATTTAGTAAATCCTGTAATCAAGATTTATTAATTCTTGATGGCTTAAATCCTAAAAATTATTTGCTATGATAAGTATAAAATCTTAAATCCAAGTGAACTTTTTGGCTATTATTTTATGATTTAAGTATTTATGATATTTTATTATATTAAATTATACAATACTATTCTTAATTAAATTTAACTAAACCATAATTAGAATAAAATAACATCTCAATTAATCATTAATTAGTAATTTATTAAGCTAATTACATAACCATTTCTATGTAGTACAATTAAATAAAAATAAATATCAATTTATTTAAATCAAACTATTTTTAATTTACTAATATTAATCATTAATGTTGATTTAATTTTATATATTAATGTATCTATATCTAGTTTATTTAATCGAACATTAATAATTTTTTATCAATTCTAATTACACTAGTTTTATAATTAGCATAAATACTATTTTAATTAACCATTAATTAAAATTCATAAATATAATTAAATAAAAGAATTTCAATTCAATAAAATTAATTCACAAATTATATTAATTAACTTAACTTAATATGTTTAACAATTAATGTTAATTATTAAAATTAATTCAAAGTTTAAAATTATAAACTCATCGCATTATTAGAAACCCGCGGCTTTCTCCACCTTTCTCCCTTTACCCAAAACCCTCAACATAAAAGAAGCGCAGAAGTCACAACGGAAGCTTGCTGGTGAAGGCATCGACGTGATCGCAATGGTGCGTCTGAAACTCTCCTCCTCCTCCCCATCACGCTCCAACCCCGCTTAACAAAAAAAGAAGGGAGAAAGTCGCAAAAGGGCTCACAAGCAAAGGTATTGACGAGAACGAGCATTCTTTTGTCCGTCTAATCCCTTAAATCTATTAAACTACAGAATTTAGACAATCGGCATTTAGAGAAAAGTGAAGGTAAAACAGGATTTTTAAATAAATCATAGGATTTTAATTTGGTCATTCATATCATTTGGCAGGATTGACTGTAAATCCTGCGTAACTGTTGCTTAAAACTTTCTGCAAAACTAAAATGATGATTTCATTTCAACACACAAAATGAGTGAAAATCCCATCACCGATATCTAAATCATGATTTCTATCTACAAGCAACCAAATGAGCCCTGAGAATATTAATGGCATTGAATTGCCCAGCATTAATAGAAAGAACAACAGATCCTGTACAATAATAACTTAAACACATACACAAAACAACACTAATAACAGAACAAATAAGAAACCATATTTCAATCTCAATTAAAAACCATAAATACATAATCATTAACTAGCTCATCAGCAAGCACACAACAAAAGCTCATAAAGATTTCAAATTCAAAGTTACGCGGATTAAACTCTGTCCCCAGAATTACAAAATAAACGAATAAAACCTCATCAAACCATCATTATTCAACATTCACTGCGTTCAAATCAAACATAGATAATAAATCCCCTTGCCAGTTAAACAATCCACACCGAACATTCTAAACTCACCCTACTCATCAGATAAGCTCAATCCAGCAGAGATGAAGCAAAACCATTACCTAGAATGAGCTGCAGCATCTGCACGTCCTCAGGCGACGGCACCGTCCCGGGTCCCTTGAAAACAGCCTGACACGCCTCAAAGAGACGCTGGATCGCCGACGATGGCGACCCCCCGCCAACACCTGCCGTAACCTCTGCGACCAAACCCCTCCTCCTCCTCGTCTCCTCACGATCCTCTCCTGCTCATCTCTTCTCCTCCCCCCCGCCGCCTTCCTCTTCTCCCCCATCGCGTTTCCTTCTACTTTCATTCTTCGATCTCAGATGGAGCTGACTGGAACGAGAGGCGGGAGATATAAAAGAGGTTTTCTTCCAGAAAACCAGGGGCCATGGCTTTTGTAGAGAAGAAGAAAACCGGGCTCTGATTCAGAAGCCAGCTTTCAAAACAAATCTAGTTTTCGGTGAGCCGCCTTTGTGACGACTCGAGGAGTCGGTACACAGTTTGCACAGGTATTCTAAGATAAATACTAATTAATAATAATAATTTTATAATTTATTATTATCAAATTTTAATTTTAATATTCTCATCCATTTATCAAAATTTTGAATTAAATAATGTCTTTTCCAGAGTGATAATAAAAATATATTATTAATAATTACTATCCAATTTTCTTAAAAAAGAGTAAATGCAAATTAAAATAATATGATTTAAATATAATTACAATAATTTTTTAATTTCTATTATTTTTTTTTTGAGATATGTATACTATTAATCAATCAATCCTTAACGTATTTATCAATAAATAATTAATGAACATAAAACACAATTTGATTAAAATTCGGATTAGAAAATCCTAATTTAAAATTTTTTTTAAATAATAATAAATGCGATTAGTAATATGCCTTTGAAAAAATAATTATTTTCGTTAAATATCGTTTTCACGAAACTCAACACTTTTTCAGATATTATTATTATTTTATCTTTTTAAAATTTTCATGAATAACTTTATTTTTTTAATATCTTACGCCAAAATTAAAAATGTATGAAAACAAATATCTCTAAAATTTGGCAAATAATTTCAAAATAACTAGAAATATTATAATTAACGTTTAAATAAATATTCAATAAAATTAATTAATCATACAGGTGATTTGAAATTTTAAAATCAAGCATTACCATTTTAAAACGCTCGATGCTTTTAATCTGTGAGGCTAAGAAAATAAATTTATAATTATTTGATCCTATGGCTTTGACTCGCATAATAAGCTTTTTCCCCCTCAAATAAACAATCCAAATAAATTAAAGTCAATCAGCATAAATAATCACAAAAGTCTTTTGGATAGTTATATTATTTTATAATTCTTTAAATATTTTTTTATATTTAAAATATTTTGAATATTGTGCAGGTGAAAGAATATTCTAGAAAACAACGGAGTAGTTTATATCATATAAATTTAATAATAAATTTAATTTTGATAACTTTATATATATATATAAATAATAATAATGAGGAAGCGACAAATTTATTTAACAAAAGTAAAATCTTTTTAATTAAATATATTTTGACATGTTAATATAATAAAGAAATAAAATAATAAATATATTTAAAGTAGTCGTTAATGTAGGTTTTACAATTTATTATTACAGTTAGTTAATCCTTCAAGTTAGATCTCTACAAATTAACACATAAAAAATATATAAAATTTACTTTTTCACTAAAACGAAATTTTTTTAAATACAAAAAAAAACAATAAATTTAAAGGTGTACTTCATAAAACATTGAATAATAATTTTAACTTTGATGCCTCTTTTAAATTTTTTTAAATTAATATTTTTACCCTATATTAAATTACTTTTATATCAAAAAGTATTAAAAAATTATAAAATTTAATTTATGAAAAATAGTTAGGTGAAAAAGTGATCTAGATCCTAAGTTTGTCATATCCTAATTTTACTTTTTATAGTTATAGTAAAATCTTTTTAAAAATAATAAATATTATTTTAATATAATATTTTATTGTGTTAAATTATTTTTTTAACATAATATAAAAATAATGCTACGGCGCTCTCCGGATTCTCACTCATCCGAACGTGACACTTGGTCAACAAGATTTTTTAATAACAAAAAGATTATGATAATTAATGATAATTTTGAAAAAAAAATATTGAGACGATAAGAGTAGTTACGAGAACTTATACTAAAAAAAAAACAACTTAATCAAATATTTTGAATATTCATGAGACTTTAAAAAATTTTATGAATTAATTTAAAATGAATAATAAACATAGGAAATGAGATTATTAATAGGCAATTTTTTTAAATTAAGTATGGTTAGAAGTTTAATTAGATAATTAAGTATTAAAAAATTTAAGAATAGATTAATAGGTGATCACTAATCGTCGACTCAGGCGTGGCGTGGTATCTCTGTCGTCTGAAAATTTGTGGCTAATTGGCGGAAATTATTAAGGTGTGAAGCCACCACTAATTGGGCGGGCATTATTTTTTTTAAGGTGTGATTTGTGTGAGATAAAATACGTCAAGGCGGTTTAGGGCTATGAAAGAATCGATTTTTTGTATACATAGAGTTCCGTACTCATCAAACAAATCTTAATTCTTAAATTTTTATTCTTCTAAAAAGTAGAGAGTAATAAACCTACTTTAAAAATAAAGAAAAAAAAGTGTAGTTTAAACTTGAAATGGTTCGTGACCACATCAAGTTGATAATAGTTTAATGGATGACAATCATATGAAGTTAACCAATTTATTTCAGAAATGGACGAATAATAAGAAGTTCATTATGACATAACCAAATTTAACGTGTACATGACTCTCAAGTTTGTAATGAAACAGATAAATAAAATGTAATATAGATACAAAAGTATATTATCCTAAACCCTATACCGTGTGACAAAAGTCTTTCCTCCAGTGTTTGCGTGGAATCGCACCCTCAGGGTGTGTCTTGGTAGTGCAGAGATTGACAATCACGCAGCTGATGGTGGCACTCTACTGCAAGATCCTCGGCGTGCATCGTATATCACTGTGTGGAAGATAGGTGATTGCGACTCATATGTAGGCTGATATGTAGAAGGACGGATCGATACGTGAAGGACACGGATCGGAGTAGATGGCCGGCACTCCGTCATGGTGCGCGACACCCTGTACTTGTAATATGTGTCACCAATATGTACACGCTCATCCATGCTCTCGCATATCATTTCTATCAACACATCCACGTAAGGGTGATCATCCATCACCGAATTATGGGTGAAAGATGTCAAGTCCATTGCGATATGCTCCACCTGCAAAAAAATAGTATGTAAAATTACCATTTACATAAATATTGAATTTAGATGAACTTATATCGTAAATACGCTCCACGGTGCTCACGTAGTAAGTGGTGGGAGGATCTGTCGGGCCGAGTACTGAGAAGAAGCCGCGTTCGAACCAAAGATATGTCTTGGTGATCGCTCTTCTGCACATCATCCCAGGCCCTCGATGAGGCAATCCCTCCTCTCCCAAGCAATGTGTGTAATGATAATCACCATAGGCGACATCCGCTTTTACCTCACCATCGATCCTTTCGAAACTAGGTCAACCTGGGTTATATATCTACTCTGGAATAAAGGTCGACAACTAACATTTCCAACATCATCCGGTAAATGCCACTCAACTCTCTTCCAAATTGATAAGAGGGACTCGTGGCTAACTATATAGTGTCGAAAGCACTGGTATGATCTGGATAGGATGCCGTGATATGCTCCACTTTACCTTTCGCATCACCGCATATAAGTAAAAAATAATGTTAAAAAACATAATCGCAGACATGATATTTGAACTAAAATGTTATCCGCAGATCTAACCAGCGTTTTCCGCAGTTCATTCAAATTTCATTTTATATTATTCCGCAACATTCACATAAGCATGCTAACTTAACATACTTATCCATCCACTTAAAATATTTTAAATATATATATATATATATATATATATATATATATATATATATATATATATATATATATATATATATATATATATATATATAAGTCGATAATTTGAAAGTGTAATTAAATAAACATATATACCTCAAACCAACGCCAAGAAGCTCACAGCAAATTTAACATGAATATGCTAATGGCCCAAATTGAAGAATATGTTGGCCTGCCAAGCAACTGTTCCCCTACATGAATGCTAAAAATTGCTCCACCCATATTATCATGCTGAAAGGAATCCGTCATCCATGAGTGGTAACACCTATGAACTATACGCAAGAAATTAATCATAAATAAAATATAAGCACAAGTGACGGAAGAACTCCTCGCGGCTCGACCGTGTATGACCCCCATGTAAAGTCCACCTGAGTCACCTTAGTGGCATGTATGTCCCGGCGCAGCCCTGATCCATCCTGACTGCTCAATCTCGACGCCCGGTGGATCGTGATCATATACTCACGCCTGTGTGTCGCCCCAAATAAAAGATACACAATGCCGTCATGCCATCATTCCCTCGCTAATCATCGGGGTCACTGATAAATGGCCCATCAACCCAGTGTGGATCATCGCCATGTCCCATGCCACACCATTCCACCCGCAGTTCAGTAAGGTATCTCATTTGAGACCATCTCAACCAAGTGGTCATAGTGATGTTCTACCGGATGAAGTATCTGAATTTCCGACTAATATAGACTTAATCACGCTTGAGCTCCACGGATGAATCTTCTCGCGACTGATGGGTCACTCCTTCAAGATAAATCAGCGTGTGATGCGGCCCCTGGCCATCGGCCTCCATACAAAAAAAATGTAAGCGCACCGTAAAATAAATAAGGCGACGTAATACATTAAATAAAAAAATAAAACCATATATCTGAGTAATGCTAGGCCTGCTGATGTGTATCCATTGTGGAAAATGGCTATATATTATGGGGTACGACCTGTAGTGGACAAATGGCTTTTGCATATGCCAAGCAAGTTCTCGCTACTGCTACTTAATATTTTCATCCATTGTGTTTTTGAATCTATTCGATGAGGTCGGCCCGACCTTCATGCGAAGTTAGTATGAACGCGACTAATCATGAATCTACACCGAGAGATTGCTAATCGAATGATCCGAGTATGAGAAATTCATTTATGTATGTCGCTTTATACAAACAGAGTGTAGTATTGTGATACACGAGATGGTTCAACCGGCCAAAATCTCAATGCAAAGGAATCTCATGGGTATGGACAATGATATATGATCGCTCATAATTACAATCATGTAGATCATTATCTAGAAAATCAACTCTAAATGATCGCTTGACCTCAAAACCTCGCATCTACGGGTTGATATTTGCTGTGTTCAATGCTAGCCTCCTTTCGACGCTGTGGTAAATAGGAGATTTGAGTATAAATAGATACCGACTTCCTCTCACGAGTAATGGATAATCATTTCATGAACAAGGCTACTAAGTTGGAATAGATAGCAGTGATTAAAGCCTGAATCGGTAAACCACGTCCCCATTTCATTGTCCCATAACGCATATCACCATCGTACACAAGAGACCATTTTACAGGGTCACGCTCTACAAGCCAATCAGATTCTTCTTAACATTTTAGTATCTAACATTAAACGCTGAATCGATGAATATCACCGCCTCATCATATACATCTTTGGCATAGAAACTCTACATCACCAATCCCTAACTGCACGACCTTTTAAAATTTTCTCGAAATGGCGCAAACAATGCCTGAGTTGCCCCACCTAAAAAATCTCTTTGCATCCACGCAAATGCACTCAATATGTTTATCGATATTATACAAATCACGCCTACTGTATTAATTCACGGCAACACATCATGCAAGCACAAAGAAGAACCACAACCACGAATCAATATTCTCTGATTCCACAACAGCAAAAGCTAGAGGAAATAACTCATTATCGTCCGATTCCTACAAAGTTAATAATGTACCATTACTTGCCCAACAAAAGTACCGCCTAAGCTCAACACCGGTGGCATACTCCATCCATTATCAAGGTCCAAAGGCCCAAAAAAGTCTCTGGAAATGCCGTGATAGGTAGATTGAATTCTCTAGACTATACCAGGTAAAGTACTACAAACTGATTCCATATAAAGACTGAGAGTCCTATAGGACTCTTCTCAGCTACCAAATATTGATTTTATTGTCTTACACCTTGCATCCCAAGCTTTCATATACGAAACTTTAACATCGAATTTCGACTCCATTCTACCTATAATCTCTAGGTTTCGGATCTCCGGTGCCCGACATGTATACTAAGTAAGTGAATTTTGAACTACTCACGATGACAATGCACTGCATTGATACATCTATGATTTTCACTAACTCTTGATATTCTCCAAGCACCCCCCAAGCATCACCGATATAATGCAAACGCCACTTATAGGCCTTATAGACTATCGTGCATACATACAATCATGTAGTTCTTAGTTAGAGATAACTGCTTTGGAATTGAACATTATTAACTGCACCACCCAATAATAAATTGCACTGCATCATAAACACATACCTTCAACAAGGTCATTTGGAATTTCAATTTCATCCGTTAGGCGCTTGGCCGATGGGCCATCAAAGTAAACATCGTTGTCCCACTACACATCCGCATACACTGCTTGTGGATAACATATGACTCTCACCGCAATATTGAAATGAGTTATTTTTCACATGATCGATATATTCTCAAGCATAGTAGCTTCAACCCGACCAAGCCATCATCATCACTTTCATATTGCCCTTACCGGAGCCACTACTCGATACATACTAACTCGATCTAACGATATACATCGCCGCCATATATAACTTATAAGTTCAAATAAATTATCATATTAATTATTACAAGTATAATCGATAAATGTCGACCATACTTGGGAATCAACTCATCAAAGCTCCTGAGGTGCTTGTGCGATGAAATCATGTGTATCCATTAACAAAGATATCTCGACCTTACTAATGGATCAATGAAAGGTCTGACGTAATTAAGACGATTTCACCTCCCACGTAACTTGACCGAATCATCGATACTTAATTCTATAGATCGTGAAACAAATTCTTTGTTCATTCTTGCCAAACAAACTATATACTACTTAACACGAATAATCGAACGCCACGCAAAACATACAACTCAAAACCTAAAAAAAATCTAAAAATACTACTCAAATTCCTACCATACATACTCCATTACTTTATAAATTGATAGAAGTGGGGATTTACCGTGAGTTTACTAAATAACAGGGATGTGCGCAAAAATAAGTCGAATCCGTCACAGGTAACTTCCCCAAACAAAATGGAGCCGCCGGAATCATCGCCGGAAGCTAATGTTGGCTTCCTAACCCTGCTATATGAGAGAGGAAAGTGTCAAATGTCGTAAACGCGGCTGTCGACAAGAAAAATAAGTTCATTTATGCAGGAGCGACCCGAGGTTGGACGACATACAAGGTCGGAGATGGCGAAGTCTGATGTCAGACCGCGATGCGGAGGAATCGCGAACGACGCCGAACAAACCGATAGACCGGTCCGACCCATTATTCGAGCGAGTCACCAATCAGCGACCGGAAGCCGGAAATTGCCAATCGGCGAATCGGCTGCATTCACCAATGCAATTGACCGGCCGCCCAACAGCCGCGACCATGATTAACATGGTTGAGTCGACGTGGTGGCCATTACCAATAATCTTTTTTAAATTTTTTATTAATAATTAAGCTTCTAACCAACCATACTTACTTAAAAATTATCTTATTAATAATTAATTTTGACATTTTGATTTATTTAACGATTAATGACTCGAATTATCGATAAATTAAATATTTTTTAATTTACTTTAATTTTCTTAATATTTTCAAATTTGATTCATGAAATTATGTCTAAAAATGCAAATCATCTCTAAATAATTTGAAAACATGTGAAATGAGAATAATTTGATTAAAACTTAAATTAAATAAATTTTAGGATGAATAATCTATTATTTTTTATAATATTTTTGTTTCAAAATAAATTTAAAATTTTAAAAATATATTTTAACTGAATTTTTTATAACTCATTAATTTAGGAGTTGTTTGAGATCACTTTTATTTTTTTATTTTTTTTATTTTTTTTTTCTAATATTTTGTTTTAATGTAAAATATATCTTGGTTATTGATATTTTTAAAAATATTCCAAATATATTATTGAGTATTTTTAAAAATAATATTATTTATTTTGAAAATAAATAAAAAATAAAAATACATAAAAAAAATATGTCAAATAATTATATATTTAAAAATAATATAAAAATAAAATTGCTCCCAAACAGCCCCCCTTAATTTTTCTCCCCTACAATGCTCGTGGTTTTCCACCTAATAAATGTCACGTGGATTTTGGTAAACCGTAGGAGGACTTTTGGTTTGTATTTTTTACTGTTTGGATTTTTCTAAAATTAACAAAGGGCACGAATGGTAGTTCTATATGTAAAATTATTATTATTTTTAATTACATTCAATAAAATGATAAGATATAATAAATATAATGTATGCTACCGAGTTATTATTGTTAGCCTTTTCAGTTAATTTATATCGCATAAAACATTTTGCCAATTTTAGCCAATTTCGATTATATAATCGTGAGCTTAAAAGTGTATTAGAATAGTTTTATGGCTGATTTGTTTTTTCAGAAAATA
This sequence comes from Cymbidium sinense, assembly GCA_021442155.1. Classification (NCBI taxonomy): domain Eukaryota; kingdom Viridiplantae; phylum Streptophyta; class Magnoliopsida; order Asparagales; family Orchidaceae; genus Cymbidium; species Cymbidium sinense. The sequence goes on from CM038216.1 coordinate 8,695,672, forward strand.
GCTAAAAATTAAAACAATTTTATTTGTGTATCAGTATTTTGGTTACTTTTAGAAAATTTTAAAAAAAAAAATATTTTTTCAAAAAAATTATTTTCTACAGCAACTTTAGAACTAGATTTTTAAAAAATTACAATTGCCTAAACACACATTTAATTTTCTTTCATGATAACTTATAACTTATAATAATAGTTGATGACCAAAAATTCCACTCAACAAGACGGATCTTGACGTCAAAAGAATTTGATTCAATAATCAAGAATCAGCGTTTATTATCAATCTACTCTTAAACATTGAAATAATAAATTGAAGCATCTAAGCCCAAGATCTCATAATTTTGACTTCATTTGAGCATTCAAATGCACAAAACATATCATATGATCAAAGGAATCATTTTGAGCCGTCCAGATGAAGAGTTTGATTTTGTATGTACTGAGCCACTCATCCACCTATAAATAAATTCTTCATATGAGAGACAAGCAAGAGAGAGGAGAGAGTTCTAAAGCTTGAAAATCCTCCAAACATAATCGAATGGTTTGTCAACCACGCCACATCCTCTGCCAATCTCCTCCGGTCTCCATCATGACAACCTTCATCGTCGTGGTCGCTTCACGCTCACTATATCATCTACTACCACCAAAGAATGCTACAACCTAAACGCGGACTATATCTGTTGTTATGATTGGAATTCTCATTGTCACTCTTTCTATATATAATTATATAATCATATCGGAAAAACTTGTACTCCAAAATAAATATATAGTGAAAGTTTTTTACTAGGCTAAACCTCTTATTTTTTTCCCTCTTTTCGAGATTTTCCACGTTAAAATTTTTAGAGTTTTCTTGTTCACTCTTTTAGTACCCGTGTGTGTGCTGGATTTCGCAACAAGGCTAAGGCGTAAATTTTTATTCTACCGCAACTAATTTTCTAACACTAGTTTTGTCTGGGAAACCGATTCCCATTATTTCATCATGTATGGCACCAAGTTTTTCCAATAAGATCAAAACTACCATCGAGGTGGAGCATTTCAAACTTTTAAGGAGGCGAAGAATGAAGATTCATCAAACTGCCTTCAAATTTTAAACCTGGGGCAACTCTTAATCTCAGAAGATCGTCCATGTTAATATGATAAGCATCTAATCGATTACCATCCCAAGAAACAAGTCAAAGTTGGAGGATATTTCAACATTGAGAAGAGGATTTTCCAATCATACTAGTGGAAAAACAAGACCAAGGTTAAGAGCAACTTTACAACCACAAATGGATATTTTGATTCGATCTCTTTCATACAAGTTAATGTCATCGAAGACTTTGACAAACAACCTAGATAGTCAAAAGGTCCTGGACTTTGCACCCTCTTCCACACGTTAATGTCATCGAGTAACACATGACAAACAACCTGGATAGTCGAACTTTGTACTACTCCACATGTTAACGTCATCGAGCAAATACTCTGACAAACAACCTCGGATATGTCAAAAATTCTCAACGGATTTAATTCAACCTCTTCCACATAGGTTAACGTCATCGAGCAAAGACTCTGACAAACAACCTAGGATAGGTCAAAAGGTCATTGGTGGACTTCCCACGACCTCTTCCACACAGGTTAATGTCATCGAGTAACACTTTGACAAATAATCTCGGATAGATCAAAAATTCTCATCGGATTCAATTCGACCTCTTCCATACAGGTTAACGTCATCGGGTAACACTCTGATAAACAACCTCGGGTAGGTCAAAATCCTCACGATTCAATTCGACCATATAGTTAACGCTATCGGTAACACTCACAAACAACCTCGGATGAGTCAAAATCATCAATGGATTCAATTTGACCTATTCCAACGTCCATCGAGTCACACTCGACAAACAACATTGATGGGTCAAAATCCTCACTGGGCATTGCCAACTATCTGCGGTCACCACCGCTGACTACTGCCTTCGTCACCGTAGACCACCCCGCTGCCAACCATCACCACAACCGCCGCCGCCACCGCCACCTTCTCGGTAATACTGTATTATCGCTTTCTTTTACCGCTGGTTGCCGTTGCCATCGCTGCTAACTTTGCCGCTGCTTAACTATCGCTTCACCGCTTCTCGAGCCATCACCGGCCATCTCCGGTTACCATTGTCATCTTCGCTGATTACTATGATACGCCAGCAGACTACTTCACATGCTATTGACGGCCAACCGCTTGGCTATTACCACCATCAATCCTCATTATTGTCAACCATCGTCGTTGGTTATCTCGTTGACACCGCGGCCAATATCGTACCACCGACCACGGCATTGCCAACCACTATCCGGCGCCATCATCATCGCTTTGAATCTGGTTCGACGAGGATGAACGCTCTTTCGAGAAAACGAGTCTTGCCGTATGAACTACGGGTCTTGATCGCCCGAACCCGGTCGTCGATGTCGTTGACACCTCTTCGAGGGAAAACGGAGCCTTGTCGTATGAACTAGTGTCTTGATCGCCTCGAACGGCCACACGAGGTCGCGAGACACCTCTTCGAGAGAAAATTAGAGCCTTGTTATAAATCGAGGGTCTTGATCGCCTCGAACCGGTCGATCTAATGAGGTCGATTGACACCTCTCCGAGAAAAATTGGAGCTCATTGATGAACTTGAGTCTGGCCCAAACCTGACGAGGTCACTGACACCTCTTTCAAGAAAAAAATAGAGCATTATCGTATGAACTATGGGTCTTGATCGCCTCCGAACCCAGTCGGTCCGATGAGGTCCGACACCTCTTCGAGGAAAACTGAGCCTCAGGAATGAACCACGGTCTTGATCTCGAACGACCTTCACTCAAGAAGAAGAGGAACACTCAAGCAGGAGTGTTTTATAATGGTTTTATAAACCCCAGCAAAAGGTCAAAATTCTAAAAGCCAAACTGTTCAAAATCGAAATGCCAGTGCGAATGCGTGTCCCCCCCCGCTCGCCTTCACTTTCCGCTCACGGCTGACCCATCAGCATCCGTTCGACGACCCACGCCTCAACCACCCCCAACTGCACCGCATCTCCCACAAGTCTGGTGGAGCATGTAAGCTGAAATTGACCAGCGTGGCTGCCCGCCACAACCCACCGACCCGCTTACACCTCCTTCCTTGGCCCGTTCAGCCTTCAACCGACTAAAACGCAAGCACCGTAAAATGGATGAGTCCATGATGACCAAACCCGCCTCCCCAGTACACATCCATGGCTGCATCCGCTTCCGTGATCATAATCTTCTGCTCACTTGAAGATCTGTTCTCTCAAAATGTATGATTAATGGACCTGCAAATTTCATTAAAGAATCTATTATTTTCAAGTATTCGACATATATATTTTGGATGATTGAAATAATATCATCCAAAAATAGGAGAACGACATGACCTTGAAAATCACGAATCTTGATGTCGAAAGCAATCTCAATCAATTAATCGAGATCAAGCGCTTATTATCAATCAACTCTTAAACATATAATGTTTATATTCAAATCAAGCACCTTGATGTCGGATCTAGCCCAAGATCTCATAATTCGACTTCATTTGAGCATTCAAATGCACAAATACATCATATGATCAAAGGAATCATTTTAAGCCGTCAGATGGAGATGAGTGGTTCGATTTTGCATGTATTTATAGACGCTACCTCGAAAAATATCCCTCATTCTTCATATGAGGGGTCAAGCAAGAGAGTTGAGAGAGCTCTAAAGCTCAAAATCCTCCAAACACAATCGCGTGCCACCAACGGTTTAACCACGCCGGCCGATCCTCTCCGTGCCAATCTCCGATGGCCACCTTCATCATCGCCTTCATGTTCGCTCCCACTACACTACCATACTTATGACCAACGTGACTATATGGCTATTGTTGCGATTTTGAGATTTTCATTGTCACCTTCTCATACAATAATGAAATCTATCGGAAAACTTGTACTCCAAAATAAATATATAGAAAAACTTTTCTTGGGCTAGACCAGTGATTTTTCCTCTTTCGAGGTTTTCCACGTTAAAATTACGAGTTTTCTTGTTCACTCTTTAAATACCGGTGTGTGCTATAATTTAAGGCTAAACTTTTACTCTACCACAACTAGTTTTCTAGCACTCAACAATAGTTGTAGAACTCTTGTAAAAAAAAAAATTAAAAGTTTCATTTTAAGTTTTATATATTATAAAAAATGGATATAAGTTTTTATTCACACTAAATTGATTTTGAGCTCTTTAATTGAGTGATTTAGAGTTAATCTCATGTGAATTAAAATTAAATAAATATTTAGTTAACTTGAATTCTATAATTTTGAATTCAAATCGAGCAAAATTCCTTCAAAATTAACTAATTATTAACTTCAATTTTACCTATTAAAATTTATAAAAATATGCATATATTTAGACTATTAATCAACTTTGAACTTGAAGGTAATTATAAATATATGAAATAAAACAACATTACACTTATCATAATCAATATCGAGGGCTTGACTAAAAAGAGTTGAGGGAGATCCACCTAAATTATATAATTTTTCTTATATGAGATGGTCAAATTACTCTTTTACTCCCACTAAAAGTTATTTTTTCGCTCAACTTTTATTCTAATATGTAAATTTGCCCCTCCTAAAAATAATGATTGGTTCCGCCCCTCATCAATATGCATAAAATTTTGTTTAAGTGATGGCAAAATATAATTCAGTAATAATATTTCACTAGGGCTGCAAATGAACCTAGTGTTTGCCAAGCTACCGTGGCTCTCAATTAGAGCTCATTCATGTTCATTTGATTAACTAAACTAACGAGCTTAAACATTTTTTTTAATACTCTATTTAAATAAATAAGCTTGAATTGTCGTTCGGTTCATTTATGTCCATGAACATTATCATTTAAAGCTCGTGAAAGCTCACTAAGGAGCTCAATTATGGCTTGATTACGGCTCTATCAAGGCTTGTTTGTGAACAACATTGTTCAAATTATTATTTTTTTAGGCTTAATGAGCTTAAATTGATATAGCTCATATATATTTCTCTACAAACTGCTCATGTACAAGCTCGATTAAGGCTTGATTAAAGCTCATTTATTTTTATTAAACGAGCTACTCGTTAATAAGCTCGATAATCTAATTTGAACTGAGCTTTTGAACAAATTTAAATCGAGCTCAAGCTCGATAATGATAAACAAGCTCAAGCTTGAACACCATTCTTAAAAGCTCAAATTAAGTTCAACTCAACAATATTAAACAAGCTCAAGCTTGAACACATATATGCTCTGCTTGATTCATTTGCAACCCTATATTGCAGTTCAAATATTACTTACTTTAACGATAAAAAAAAACCATTTAGCAGTGTACTTAAAATCTAAAATGATACTATATATATATATATATATATATATATATATATATATATATATATATATATATATATATATATTTATATATATATATATATATATATATATATTTATTTTTTTATATATTTCTAAAATATTTTATTATTTATAATTTTTATTTAATTTTGGATGTTGCTTAACAACCAACACTATTGATACCGAGATTAGATGACCCACCAAGAATCTAGACCATTGTTTCTGATATGACCTTAAAATTCTAAATAAGCACGAATCTTGGCGTAAAAGCAATTTGATCAATCAAGACTAACCGAGATCAAGCATTTATTATTAATCAACTCTTAAACACAGTGTTTATAATAAATCGAAATGGGGCCAACAAGCTAAAGATCTTACAATTTTCATTTGAACATTCAAATACACAAAATACATCATATGATCGGAATCATGAGCCGTCAGATGGAGATGAGTGGTTTGAATTTTGCATGTATTTATAGACGCTACTCCTCCACCTATAAATAGCCTCATTCCTCATATGAGGGAGGCCGTAAGAGAGAGGGAGAGCTCTAAAACTTGAAGATCCTCCAAGACAATCGTTACCACTCGATGGTCATCAACCACCGGCCGCCGGGCCCCACCATTCATCTTCCGTGCCAACCTCGCGTCTCCATCATGACAACCTTCATCGCTGGTTGTTTTCCGCCGCTCACCATCATTTACCACTAGCAATCATAACCTCGAACGTGACTATATGGATGTAGTTGTCTGATTTTGGGATTCCCATTGTCAGTCCATCTCATATATAATTATGTAATATCGTTATCGGAAAAACTTGTATTCCAAAACAAATATATAGTGGAAGCTTTTCTCGCGTGGTTTTTTTTCTCTTTCAAGGTTTTCCATAAAATTTGAGTTTTCTTGTTCACTCTTTAAAAATGTGTGTCTTTGAATTTCACAAACAAGGGTAAACTTTCACACACGGTTTTCTAGCACGCCTTGACGCCGTGGGGAAACCATATCCCATTATTTCATCTTGTATGACGACCAAGTTTCCCAACAAGATCAAAACCACCATCGAGGTGGAGCATTTCAAGCTTTTAAGGAGCGCATAAGAAGAATGAAGATTCATCAAACTTGATCCTTCGACGTAAACCGGCAAATTTTAATCTCAAAAGATTATCCAAATCAATATTCGATATCTAATTGATTATCGGTTGAGAAGCAAGTCATTACTAATGAAAATGACCAAAGTTAAAGAAGCTACAACCACAAATGAATGTTTTAATCGACTTCTTCCATAGTTAACGCCATCGAGCAAAGACTCGACAAACAACCTAGATAGTCAAAAGGTCCTTAGTGGACTTCCTACGACCTCTTCCATACAAGTTAACGCCATCGAGTACGACAAACAACTGGATAGGTCCAACTCCTTACATAATTCCTAACACAAACAACCTCGATAGTCAAAATCGGATTCAATTCCATACAAACGCAAACACTCTTAGATAGGTCAAAAGGTTCTTGGTGGACTTCCAGACCTCTTCCCTAAAGAACGCCATCGGGTAACACCGACAAACAACCTTGAAAATTCAATTCGACCTCTTCCATAAAGCAGGTTATCGCTAACACCTCGACAAACAACCTCGATAGGTCAAAATCTCACGATTTAATTCGACCTCTTCCATGTTAACGCCATCGGTAACACTCGACAAACAACCCAGATAGGTCAAAAGGTCCTTGTGGACTTCGACCTCTTCCATACAAAGTTAACGCCATCGGGTAACACCCGATAAACAACCTCGATAGGTCAAAATCCTCCGGATTCAATTTCGATCTCTTCCTTATGCATGCAAACACTCGACAAACAATCAGATGGGTAAAAAAATCCTCGCCGATTCAATTCAACCTTTTTAACGCAGTCACACTCTCACAAACAACCTGGATATGTCAAAATTTCATCGTCCGGGTCTGCCGCTACACTGTTGGTCACTGGCCGTTACTAGCCGGTCACCGTTGACTATCGCCGGAATTTTGTTTGGTTATCACATTGTCATCTCCCGCTGATTATCGACGCTATTATCGACTACTGCTTATCGCTGGCCATTCATCGCTATTCACCATCAATCGGCTTACTGCTGACTTATCGCTGGTCGCGCTCGATTATCGCCAGCAAGAATTTTCGCTTATTACCATTATCGCATTTTTCACCGATTAATTAACGTTGCATTGCTGCGCCTTCGATATTGCTGATTGCCACCTCTCGGTTGCCACATTGCGCCGAATTACTCGTTGCTGATTACTTCGCCGCTGGCCTATCGCTGCATTGTTTGCCATCTCGCTGACATTGATGCTAATCGCATTGCTGACATCATTCGCTAACCCGTTGCCGCCAATTAACCAATTGCCATCATTACTGCTGACATCGGCTGAATCGCTGGTACCATCGGGTCATCCTCATTCGCTGACAACGCAGCCGCCAGCTTGATGATCGTTCCGTGCAGTTGTTAACCACTCTGCTGGCCGCTAATCACTGGCCATTTACTGCACCGCTGGCAGACATCATCACATTTTTTGCGGTCACTTAACGCGTTTGGCTATCGCTGATTATTGCGACCGCATCATATTAACTACGCGCGGCTGCTGCCATTACCATTTCTAACCATCAGGCTGGCTACTGCTTAATGGCTGATTACTGCTGCCGGTTCTTCGCTGATAATTGCATCTTTCGGCTACATTATCGTGCGGCTATCCTCGCTGACATGACGCTTGGCATCGCTGACTCACGCCGTTGCTGATTACTTCTGCCGCTAACCATCGCTGGCTTATTTCATTACTACCAATATCGCTATAATTTTGGGCACACACCATTGCCGCCGGTTATCCCATATTACACGATTATGTTTCACGCTACGTTGTTCACCGCGGAACCCCTGCGGTTGCTCTTCGCCGGCCGGCCACTGAATTTCACTCAATTCTACCCATTATATCGGCTATCTCGCTGATTACGCCATTACTACTTTGCGCCATTGCCGCCGCTTTCTCGCTTAATTCGCCGGCTGGCTAACCATCAGGTCGCGGTCTCAGCCATTACTACCGCTGACACTCGCCTAATTGTTTGCCACTACCATATACCGCTCTCGCTGATAGATGTGGCCGCTGCTGACACATTCGCTTGTTGACCGCTTTCTGCCAACCATAAGCGCCACATCGCTGCCAGAATCACACCTCACTATCGAATTTTATTACCACCATTGTCGTCGGTCATCCCGCTAATCATTGATGCTACGAATTACGCCGCTGCTTGCCATACTGCTGATTACCTCTGCGCCAACCATCAGCCACTGGCTGACTACTGCCGTGGCCGCCAGCGCCGCTGATTATCGCCGGCCATCAACATCAATCGCCAATCTCGCTCCCACCATTGCTACTAGATCTCCCAACCACCATCGCTTTTACTTGCCAATCTCGGTTATCGCTTCTTGATCGCTTCTCAAATCGGTCAACGACGAGGTTGATGCCTCTTTTCGGGAAAGGGAAACGTCGCGGGTTTTGATCGCCAAACCGGCAGGCGTCGACTTTGGCGCCTTTTCGGAAAATTGGAACAACAACGTACATGGGCCTTGATCGCTTCCAAACCCGATGGTTCGACGAGGCCGTTGAAGATTCTTTCGAGGGAAAACAACGACGGTACCACGCCTTGATCCAAACCCGCCGAGGCTGACGCTTTCGAGGGAAAACCGAACAACGACGATGTACCGGCGGTTGATCGCCTTCCAAACCCGGACGGTTCACGAGGTGACGCCGGGAAAACCGGAACAACGACGTGTAAGTGCTTGATCGACTAATGACCCTCACTCTAAGAAGAGAAACACTAGAGCATCAAGAAGTGTCTTTCCTGGCCCTGGTTTTAGACCCTTATAGGATAAAGGGTAAAAATCATTAAAATTGCCCAAAACCGCCAAAACCGCAAACCAAAAATGTCGCTGAGCTCGCGTCAGCCAACTGCAACGCAACCGCGCTTAAGCTCGCCGACGCTATGCAGAATCAAGATGTGGCTGGCCAGCGCCCGGCATGAATTGCTCAGCTTGCTGGGCTTCCCCACATGACGTTAACCCGCCAGCTTCCCCTGTCAGCCTGCGGCGACCATAACCGTGCCTGCTGCCATCTTCCCCCGCTCATTGCCTCGAACCTGTCAAATTGGCTGCAAAACTGCCGTCGGCCGTCTATTCTTCTAACCCCAAAGGCCCGGCAAGACTTTCTTTAGCATGATGAAATCGCCACTAAGAATTTATTGCAGCCTGCTTCATGAATCCAACCCAAACCTTGCGGATCAGAAATGTTCGGGATGGTCCATAAATCTTGCCATCAGATACATCCGTTCACTATCATGGATATGTTCTCTCAAAATGTATGGTTAATAGATCGAAATTTCATTGAAGAATCTGCTATTTTCAAATATTCATATATATATTTTTAGATGATTGAGATAATATCATCCAAAAATAAGGGAGAAAGACATATCCTTAAAATTTCACTACACGAATCTTGGCGTAAAAGTAATCGATCGAATCAAGACAACCAGATCAAGCGTTTATTATTAATCAACTCTTAAACACAGAGTGTTTATAGTCAAATCGAGTCGACGAGCTGGTTCTAACAAGCTAAATATCTTACAATTCCGACTTCATTTGAGCATTCAAATACACAAAATACATGATATGATCAAGGAAATCATCATGAGCCGTCCGATGGAGAAGAGTGATTTGGATTTTGCATGTATTTACGAGACTCCTCCATCTATAAATAGCCCCTCATTCCTCATATGAGGGGAGGCCAAGTAAGAGAGAGTGGAGAGCTCTAAAACTTGAAGATCCTCCAAGCACAATCGTGTCACCACTGACGGCATCAACATCCTGGCCGCTGGGCCACCACCCTGATCTCATATCGCCAACGTTTGCTTCCATCATGACAACCTTCATCATCTTGAGTTTCTTGCTCACCATCATTTGCTACCACTAAGAATCTTACAACCAACGCTGACTATATGGATGTAGTTGTCGATTTTAGATTCCTATTGTCCTTCTCATATACATATGTAATCCCGTTATCGGAAAACTTGTATTACAAAACAAATATATAGGAAGTTTTATCAGTCTGGTTTTTTTCTCTTCGAGGTTTTCCACGTAAAATTATGGAGTTTTCTTGTTCACTTTAAAAATCTAGTGTCTTGGATTTCACAATAAGGCAGTAAACTTTCACTCTCGCGCGCTAGCACAAAATAGTTTCCATTGTGTTTTATGTTGAGATTAGATTGAATAGGTTTTATTATAAATAAATAAATATAAATATAATTGATTTTTATTTTATAAGAAAAGTCTAAATATATTATAAATTTTAGAAAAAAAAAATTAGATCAGTGAATTAACTTGGGTGCGGTACCCTCCTAATGAACTAGTTTAGTTTGCAAAATCAAAAGAGTGCATGTCTTATAATATTTAAGTATTAATTAAAGGGTAGGTTTAGATAAATATTACATTATTTTTATGAATTTAAATAATTTTTAATATCACAATTAAATCAAAATATGTGCATATAAAAATATATTTCATATTTAAAAATTAATAGTAGTTATATTTTTATATAATTTTAATATGATATATTTACGGATATAAGAAATATTTGATATATAAAATACTTTACAAATTTTAATATTATATATATATATATATATATATATATATATATATATATATATATAAATAGGGCTATGAAATCAAATATATATGTGTGTGTATATTTGTCACATTATGTTTGATATTTCATAAAGAAGCTATCAAATCAAATAAGAGTTTTGATATAAATATGGTTCCAAATTAAATAAAAATAAAAAATAGGGCTTGATGGTTAAAATGAAGAAATATAGTATAATTTTTGTGTAATAAGATGATATTAACAACAACAACAAGGATTTATCTAATAAGTCAAATTTATATCATTTAATCATCATCTTATGTATTTTATTTAATTCAATTCAAGTATACTAAGGTCATTTTTATACATCTTAATCAAGTCTAGGTTTATCTCTATCTTTCTAACATAAGACAAATCTAACGATCTACTCTCCTAATCCATCATCTGATGACATTTTATACCAAACTATGTAAGGCAACTCTAATTTTATCTACCACTCTAATAAGATGATATTAAAGAGTCTAAAATATAATTATTATAAAAACTAGATTATAAAAAATCAAAGATATATGAGTTAAAATGATAAATGAGAGGTCTTTAAGATTACTAAATTACAATATTAGAAATTTTTTTCTATATTTAGCTCATTAAGCGACTCGTATTCAAATTATTGTTTAAACAAGTTAAATACAAATAGGAACTAAGCTCGCTCATATTAGGCTCATTTTCACCTTGACCAAAAATACACTTATTATATGAATTACTAAAATTTGTATAAGAAAATTAAGAGTCATTTACATACGTAGCATATAATTCTTATATATTTAGATATCTAATATCCAAACATAAATATTACATATATAGTATCTAAATTATTATTATTATAATAAAAATAATATTTTTCTTAATTTTTTGAAGTAAAATTTACATTTTGAACCATAAGAAATATGTTATATTTATAAATATCAAATTTTAGATGTTTGATATTAATATGACACTAAAAATTTTAATTTTGATGTCAAAAGCAAGTAGATCCTCAAATTAAATGAGATCAAACACTTAAAATATTTGGATATTAGTTAAATCCCTAAATTCTTAAGAGTATTTATACCAAATCGAGCCTTTTGAAGTCATCTAACAAGCAATATCTCATAATTCACATCATTCGAAAGCATTCAAATACTTAAAATACATCAAATGATCAATCATTTCGTCCATGGAGTTGTGATTGCATATATTCTGAGACACCTCCAATATATAAATACTCATTCCTATATGAGGGAGCCCAAGCAGGGAGAGAGAGAAAAGCTAAAATCCTCCAAGACACTGACCACACTGACGGTTGTCAACCAACCAACCGAATTCTGTCGCCATCAATCTGGCCACCATCATGAACCTTCATCGTACCGATCCCCGTAGTATATGATTGTTGTTGTCGGTCTGGGATTCAGATTGTATCTGATCTGATTACATGTCCGATTGCTCGAGAAAATTTTGTACTCACGAAACAAATACATAGTGAAAGATACTTGCATTTTAGGCGTGGTTTTCACAGTAAAATTTTTGGAATTTTTTATTATTTCTTTAAATCTGTGTGTGTGCTGGATTTGTAATATAAGGTAAAGAAATTTTTTCTCTATCATAATTGATATTTTATCCATAATAAATATATAAATGCATAAGAATTATGTGCTAGGTATTTAAATTTTCCAAAATTAAACATAAAATACTAAATATGAATAAAAGTTAATCGCAATGATTTGTATAATATAAGCTTTTAAGACTTCAAAAATAAAAAATATTAATTTATTACATCAAATCAAAATGATAACGATATACACTTTGTTTTGTGCTGATCAAAAAATAATTGTTATGCCCTCTCTTTCATCATTCCTTACTCAGATGCTTGAAATGGGCAAGTTACACGTGTTTATAAAGTATATTCTAATTTATTATATCAAATATAATATAAAATTATGATTAAAGATTTATATTATATTCATCATAAAATAAATTAAAATTTATATAATTTATTGATATATTTTGATATTTTTTTCCGACATGATTTATTTTTAATTATAAGAACATATTTGATTTATAAATTTGAATTTCCGAAGAGATAAATACTGTGCTTAACAGATAATATTTTAAAATATTAAAAGGAAATAAATATTGCATTAATTATGATTAATTTGGGTCAAATATCTTATTAAAGCTGATAATTGCGTTCCTGATAATTGCCACGTGGTGCCACCAATACCCGACGCAGTGGTAATTAAAATACACGTGGCTACGGCTGTGAGGCTTGTGGCTGCTTGCACACGTGGCAAAGAGGGAATTGCACGTAGGCTTGTTTGCTAGTCCAGAACAATTCCATCCTGGACCAGAATTCGGCCCGGCAGTTTTAAAAAGCCCAGCCCAGTTTCTTACTCTTAGGATGCTTCTTGCTATTAGATTCTTATAATTGCATGCTTTAACTAAAAAAATTGATTACCACTTGAAATTAAATTAAGCCCTATTTGAGGATGTTAAAAGTTGTTTTGAACATCTCATTTAAGGGAATAAATCATAACCACTCATTAAAATATCATAACTATTTGTTATGATATCTTTCAAATATAGTGGAAGGTATTTGATGGCGTCTGATAATTATGAAGCGGTTGTGGCGATAAAGAGAGTTATAATAGTTAGTTGTAAAAGACATGCAATGATTGCAAGCGAAAGACGATGCGAATGGCGATGATGAAAGGTGAGTCATGGTCAGATGATGATCATGCGAATGAGATGGGAGGTGATTGAAAGAAAAAAAAGCGTAATGATCGAGTGAGGAGAATGAGATAATTCTTCTAGTAATCACTTGAATTTAACTATTTTAGAGCACACTAAAATAAATCAAACAAATTTCTTAAATTTTGTTATTTTTGAACCAATTGAATGCTTAAATTTCAAAGTATTATATTTAATGCTTTAGTGTTTTTTTAATCTTTATTTAAATATTTTATAATGCTAAACAAATAAAAATATAATTCCTTAAATTTTAAATGCATTGTATTTATATTTAAAATTCTAAGCATTTACATAAATAACACATAATTCTTATATATTTACATACCAACATCGAAACTTTAATATCTATATAAACAATACCCAAATCTTTACAAATTTTTAAGTGAAATGCATAGAAAAAGTGTTACATTTGTAAATATCAAATTTTATTGTTAGATATATAAATGTATAAAAAATGTTAAGCTATGTATATAAATATTTCTCAAAACTTTTCTTATATTCCAATTAAATATCTCTTTTAGAAGAATATTTCCAACAAAAACTTATGTTGAAATTTAGCTTTTAAGCACAAAAAGGCATTACATATTATTTAAAAATTGATCCTAAACCATAACCATATTTAAATATTAATTTTTTTAAAAAGAGCTCTATCAACAATCATCACATATTATTTGTCACAAATTTTTAAAAATTTTATTTTATTTTACATGAAATAATATAAATATTACTAAAATGCCTGTTATTTGAACCATTAGTATCAAAATCATTGTGGAAAGAACTTAATCATTTGTTGCATGCACTAAGCAAGAATTTTACAATAGCATATGATATATTTGGCAAGATCAAATTGAATTTAATTAAATATGGGAATTAGTGAGTATCATCATCTCAAGCATTTGAAGGAGGCATATTTTGAAGCTTAACTTCTTTTTGATGGAACTTAATAGTGAAACTCCTTCACAATTTCTATTTTTGTTATAGACCTTTTTTATTGTCTCCCCTTTCGCTTTAATCTTGGATGAACCCTTGCTGCTTCTTGCTATAGACTCGAATGAAACCCTAATATTTCCTACTTTAGCCTCCGACAAATCCCGCTATTTCCTACTCTTATCATTGAACCTCTTTTTATTACATCGCAATGCTGTTTGGGGCACTGGAGTCCGCCTGTGTTTTGAAGAATCTGAGGTAAAAAAATTATGTTTTTCAACCTGATTTGACTCCTTTCAGTGGTGGCTAAAAAACTATGATTTGACTTTTTGGAAATAAAAAAAATTATACCCCCATCACAGTTTTTAAACATCAAATTCTTTTGCGGCACTTTTATTACTGTTTTTTTTTAGGTAGCTGCTGCTATTTCAAATAGATCTTAAGACTTAGTTTGCATAAAAGTAACGTAAAAGGATTTGCTTGATCTAGAGATGGAATTGTTCTGGCTATGACGTCAAAAGGGAAGACAAAATTGTGAGTGAGTTTTTTCCGTCACAACGAAAGTCCTTTGGTGTTAAGTGTGCCTCAAGGCCCTCATCTTGGTGATTTGGATGATAATTTTGAGCTATTAAAAATTTGAAATATTTGCATATATATAAAATAATTTTTTATTTTATGTAATTATATATCTAATCCCTAAAGTTAGATATTTACTTATCTAATATTTTTATATGCTTAAAAATATATTTCATTTTTTAAAAATGAATGCTAATATTATTTTTGATGCGATATTGAAAATTTGAGTATTATATATATATAAATTAAAAATTAGCTATTATATATATAAATATATAAGAATTATGATATATATGTAAATACTCCTAAAGTTTTTAGTTTATATAAAAGTAAAATTTAATTTTAAAATAATTGATAGGCAATTTTATGAGTTTTGAGTATAATGTACGAAAATCGCCTATATTATTTCATTTGATCGTAGGTGACTCGAAATCGGTGGAGTTAAAATTTATTAATAACTCGTGAAATAAAGGGATCGTAAGATTCATAACGCCGGCTGCTCCGCTTTTCATTTGCAAAACCCTCGCGTGCCTCCGTCCCCTCAGGCCGCCTAAAACCCTAGATCCTCATTTCCATTCCGGCCAGTCAGTGGCCGAAACCCTAATCACATCCCTATTCTTCTTCAGCGGTTCATCAGATCGCCGCCGCCATGTCGATGTCGAAGGGATCAAAGATGCTCCAATACATCAACTACCGTATGCGGGTCACCATCCAGGACGGCCGTATGCTCGTTGGTAAGTTCATGGCTTTCGATCGCCACATGAACCTTGTCCTCGGGGACTGCGAGGAATTCCGCAAGCTCCCCCCTGCTAAGGGATCCAAAAAGACAGGCAGTGGCCTTCCTGAGGAGAGAGAGGACCGCCGCACGCTTGGTCTCGTCCTCCTACGCGGTGAGGAGGTCGTATCTATGACTGTGGAAGGACCCCCTCCCCCAGACGAATCCCGTGCCAAGGCCACAGCGGCCTCTGCCCTCGCTGGCCCTGGTATCGGTCGAGCTACCGGTCGTGGCATCCCGACCGCGCCACTCATCCACGCGCAGCCTGGCCTAGCTGGACCGGTCCGTGGCATTGGAGGGCCTTCTCCTGGCATGATGCAGCCTCAGATTGCTCGACCTCCTGTGCCCCAGCTATCTGCGCCGCCTATTTCTTATCCACAGGTGCGGCCGCCACCTACGGGGCAGATGCAGGGATTCCCCGGCCAACCTCCTCCGATGGGGCGAGGCCCTCCCCCACCGGGCCCGGTGCAGTTTTCTGCACGTCCTGGAGGGCCTCCACCCCAGTATTCTATGCCGCCACCTCAGTTCGCTCAGAGACCACTGGGACCCCCACCACAGATGATGAGGGGAATTCCACCGCCTCCCAGGCCTGGGATGCCTGCACCACCTCCTCCAAGGCCAGGGATGCCACCCCCACCTGGTGGACAGGTGCCAGTTTTTGCCCCTCCTAGACCAGGGATGCCACCTCCACCTCCAAATCAACAATCTTCCGGTCAAAACCAGCAGTAGCAACAGAACCGGCTTCTGGGTACGTGCGTTTTTAGAGGAATAGTTTGTGCACTTGTTTTCCATATGTTTGATTACTTTATTCTAATTGTTCAACTACGGGAATGACTAGCACAATATTATGCCGAAGCCTGCATGCTCTCTTCAGTTCTTTATGGAATAAAGGACTACTATATGTTTTGTCGAGTTTTGTTTCGATCTTTTGACTTTGGTGTTGTATTCTTGCAATATTATCATTTCTTCTTTGTTTTGTTACGGTGCGTAATGCTTATAACGTTTTGCATGCCATTACTTTTTTGTTTCTTCTTTTGCGTACCTGATATGCATATGGAAATCAACACTATAGAATCCCCTCGACTACTATTTATCCCCATTGTTTTTGAAATGCATATCACAAATCTTTATGTTTCACAAATGTAGCACTGGTATTATTGTTGCTCATACTTTATGAGTATTTCATTGGTATTTATCATGAACTTTCTATGATGTCTAAATAATAACAACAACAACAACAACAATAATAATAACAAGCCTTTGTCCCACTAAGTGGTCTGCTACATGAATTTTTTTTCTCCATTGTGTCCTATTAAGTGTCAAATTTTCATTTAATTATAATAAACTAAGATCATTTTTTATAACCAAGTTTTTTTCACTCTACTTTTATCTTTTTTAACATAAGGTGAATCGAATACATCTATTCTCTTAGCTGGGTCATTGGACGGCTGACGCTTTGAATGACCAAACTATCTAAGGTGACTCTCTCTAATCCTTCTTTGCCACTGGAGCTACTCCAACCTTTTCATGAATAAATTCATTTCCCATTTGTTCTCTAAGAGTAAAGGCACTCATCCACCTGAGCATCATCATCTCTGCAATACTTAACTTAATTTTATGCTTCTCTTTTACTGGTCAATATTCTGTGCCATAAATTATTGCAGGTCTTACCACCATCTTATAAAATTTTCTTTTAAGTCTAAGGTGTACTTTTCTATCACATAGTAGGCCAAATGCATTACTCCTCTTCAACCATCCAATTTGGATTCTACTAATAACATCCCCATCTATTTCACCATCTTTTTGAATAATATACCCGGGATATTTGAAACGTTCACTCTTTCTAATGACTTGCTCACCCAATTTCACAACCCAACCACTAGAACTTCTGCAACTAAAAGTGTACTCCATATATTCAGTTTTAGATCTATTTAAACGTAAATCTTTAGACTCTAAGGTTGACCTCCATAATTCAAGTTTCTCTTCGACTCTTTCTCTAGTCTCAACAAGAAGAATGTCATCAGCAAAAAACATACACCAAGGTACATCTTCCTGTAAATGCCTAGTAAGAACATCCATAACTAAAACAAAAAGGTAAGGGCTTAAAGCTGATCCTTGATGTAATCCAACTGAAATAGGAAAATGTTTTGTCAATCCTCCTTGTGTTTGGACACAAGTAACGACTCTAGTATACATAGCCTTAATGACTTGAATACAATCAATACTAATTCCTTTCTTTTCTAGAACTCTCAAAGGGACTTCTCTTGAAACTTTATCATAAGTTTTCTCTAAATTAACAAATATCATATGTAGATCTTCCTTACTTTTTCTATACTTCTCCATCAAACCTCTCAGCAGATGTATAACATCCATAGTAGATCTACCTGATATAAAACCAAATTACTTTTAAGAAACTTTTATATCACATCGTAACCTATGCTCAATTACTCTTTCCCATAATTTTAATGTATGACACATGAGCTTAATTCCTCTATAATTTACACACTCTTGTGCATCACTTTTATTCTTAAATATAGGAAACAACAAAATTTTTATCTACTTATCTGACATCTTTTTAGTCTTTAAAACAACATTTAAAAGATTTGTAAACCAAGAAACTCATTGATCTCCTAAACATTTTCACACTTATATTAGAATATCATCATGTCCTATTATTTTTTCACACTTCATTTTCTTTAAAGCTATTCCAACTTCAAATTTATTAATACGATAATAAAAATAAAATTCTCTATTTTTGTTTAGGGCATTAAGTTTGCTAAAATCAATCATATTTTCTATCTTTCATTGAAAAGTATATCAAAATAACTCATCCACTTATTTTCAATATCCTTTTCTAAGAAAAATATTTTATGATTTTCATCATTAATACACCTCACTTGAACTAGATTTTTACTTCTCCTATCTCTTTGTTTGACTAATTTATTCATACATCTTTTACCTTCTTTGACATCTAATTAATTGTATAAATCTCTAAAAATTAAATTTTTTGCCTCATATATTTCTTTTCTTTTTCATTTTTTGTTTTTTCCTTTGGAGTTTTGCTTTTATTTTATGTTGCTTTTTTTAAAGCACACCATGTAGCAATTTTGATTGATGTTGAAAACTCAAATGAAAATTTATAAATGGCATGTTCAATGCTCCAGCAATTTCTCAACGACGTAAAAAGTTTATGATGATTTGATTCATCTGTCTCTATTATTAGTTATGACCATGCTCAGTAGCACGTTAGGTGGAACCCTTTTTAGTAACACAATAGGTTGTGGAGTAAGTGGAGCTTGTGTATAGTTTGCAGTAACTGTTGTGATGTTATAGAAAGAAAAGACAAACTATTTTGGAGTTGATGGTCTATTGCTTTGTGAACGCCATATGTATGTTATTTGGTTGATCTAATAATATTTATTAGCTCATGGTCCAATTCCTGTGAAAGGTGACATCAGGTTTATTTTAGTATGATGACCAAGTTTTGGATGGAATGCCAACAAAAAGTAGTTTTTGGGCGTTTTATAAAGAGCCTACCAATGTTTTGTGGCATTATAGAAGTAGCATTGTTTATATGCTAGATATAATGCTAGAATACTGTCACTTGAAAATATCTTTACCAATCATCTGGTAATATTGCATTTTCAAATGTGAGATTGAATTATATTTTTGCCTGTGATATGTATTGATATTCTATCTAAAAATTTTATCATCTCAGTTCCAATTCAAATGCTGCCAACATTACTAAAGCAGTAGGTGTTATAAGATGCTTTTGAATTTTGAAAAAAATGATTTAAGGTTGAAAAAATATTAAATCAGTTGTTGTGAATTTGTATTCTAGCCGCCAATTGTTTAGATCTTATTTCATTTCGTCCACCTTTTCATTGTTAGCATGACCTTAAATCTTTCTTGGATTTTTAGTCTTTAAAATATTCATATCTATTTAGGGGGTATTTCTCATCCACTCAAATTCATAATCTTAGAAAGAGCGATTAGATTATTTCAATTTGAGACTCTAAAAAAGTTTTATCATTTAAAAGTTGCTATAGAAGTACATTTAACCATGAACTATGTTTGCTAAAGTCAAATGAAAAATCTGAAGGAAGATTCTTCTAGATTATATGTATTTGAGCTATGGAATTCAAACTATGCTTTACAATATTTCATATTGTAGGCAACTATTAAGGTTTATTTCAAGTTATCTAGGCAGAAGTAAGAAGCTAGACATGAATGTCATCTTATTGGATGAATCTTAGTTTAGAAAAATATAAAGTGAAGAAATTAACTCATAGCTATGTCATATCAGTTCTAATTGGTGGATGATGTATGCCAATTTCAACTAACGATTGAGTTCCTTAATATTTGACGTGATGTTGTAATTGGCAAGACATTCTATACATATTAACTTGTTTTTAACTATGACAACATATACTAAAAGGATCTATGGCTTAGTGTTTGGAGGATAAGCTTGTTTCTCTGAATTTACATATTTGGGTGACATACTTTATGTTTTATCATTCATCATTAAAAAAACTATTATAGCTTATAACATAATTATTTACAGTAAGAATTAGTTATAAATGATTTACTAAACACTGATTTGCATAAGTGTTTCTAAATTATTTCTAACAATGAATGATAATACAAGCAAATTTTGAAATGTTAATAAGGATCACTCATAAATGAAAATTACTAAACATTAAAAATTTATTTTTAGAAAGGTTTATGAACAATATTTTACTAATATCAATGAAAATACAAGTACATTTTGAAAATTCAATGATCATTCACACCGTAATTTTATACATTGATGTTTCAAAGAATATTCCATCAATATTGTTATATAGTATCTTCCCATTTGTGAGCGTTCATTGAAACTTGAATCTAGTTGAAGGTCGTCACCAACATAATGGAATCAATCAAACCCTCTCTAAAGAGTTATCAATCTAAGTATCAATCTTGTTGGAGCTATCTTGTAGTGTTTATCAAAAGGGATTACCAATGCTCATATTCATCAAGCATCCAATTTGATTAGAATGATTTATCAACAATGTTTTATAAACAAATATTGAAAATTACAAGAGTGTTATCAATGATACGAATGATAGATCCATGCAATAATATACATGATGGACAAAGCGAAACAAAATCCATGTATAACCTTATAATAATTAATATACAGAACTAATATCTACCCACAGTCAAAATGAAGATGACAACATTGAGTATTTCACTAGGCATGTATAATTATATAGGTCATGAATGTGCCTCACATTAGCATCAAGGGAATACCACTCATAAGAGAGGTTATATTTATTTCACATTAATAAGAGTTGTTAACCTCAAGGTGAAATATTCAAATGCAAGCCTATTGGAGACTTCTTTGATTTTAAATTGGAGACTTACAATTGAAACAATCTAGATTAAAAACATATTTTAGTACCAAGTATCTTATGAAATTTAGATATAGCTCTCATAGGAGAGGGTATATGTATCTCACATTAATAAGAGTTGTTAACTTCAAGGTGAAATATTCAAATGCAAGCCTATTGTAGACTTCTTTGATTTTAAATATGTGACTTACGATTCAAACAATCTAGATTAAAAACATTTTTTAGTACCAAGTGTCTTATGTAATTTAGATATAGCTTATACTTAACACGAGCTTAATCAATTGTATATGCAATTTGCAATATCCTGAAGAATACAAAATATCTTGACAAGATAAAGAAAACAATGATAATAAATAATTATCTTAACTTCTTAGGATAAAGTGGTGGAATTTGAGATGTGATTGTCAATGAGCATGTTGTATTATTCATAGATGTAAATTGGAATTCTATAGTCATGTGAAACTTGGTGTGAGATAAGATGGCTAGTTCCTTCAAGAAGATGGGTGTTGAAATTTTGGGAGATTCTAAAATTAGATTATACACTTATAAGGAGACTTGGCGGTGAAGTGATACAATA
This sequence comes from Cymbidium sinense, assembly GCA_021442155.1. Classification (NCBI taxonomy): domain Eukaryota; kingdom Viridiplantae; phylum Streptophyta; class Magnoliopsida; order Asparagales; family Orchidaceae; genus Cymbidium; species Cymbidium sinense. The sequence continues at coordinate 8,717,719 of CM038216.1, forward strand.
CAAAATAATATTAAAGGAAAGATATTCACTTTTAAGGAGAGGCAATAGTTAAATATTTTTAACTTATTATGATTGTTTGAAAGCCAAAATTATTAGATAATTTATATAATAGGCTTGGTGTTAAGGAATGAGAAAAGGAAACATATAAAATAATTAAGATAAGATATAAGAGTAAACACTTTGATCAAGTAATATGCATTAAGGAAGGTAATATGATCTTAGTTAATGAAGACATCAAGGAAGGATGTTTATGTTGCTTTGAGAAATTATCAAATTAGCAAGTTTAATAAAAAAATTAGTTTGGATAAGTATAATGAATAGAAATGAGGTATATTATACATTAATTTAGAAAAAGTGAAGTACATTTAGTTCTAAAGAACAATAATTTTAGATCTTAATCAGATGTCTTTTGATTTTTGGAGAGTTACAACTTACAAAGGATATTATAAATATTTTGTAAAAAAATTCAATGAAATTTTAAAGACAGAATTCTAAATCATTTGAGAAGATGGGTCTCATTACCTAGATTTTGAACAAATATCATCTTCATGAAGCATACATGGAAGAATCAAATTTATGAAGCATACAATGAAGCTATGAGATAGAGTAATAAAACATATGTTTAGAAAATTGTGATAACATGGAAGAATCAAATTTATGAAGCATACAATGAAGCTATGAGATAGAGTAATGAAACATATATTTAGAAAATTGTGTTAATTTTGAATGGCTTGTCAACATATATTTAGAAAATTGTGTTATCTTGAATGGTTTGTCTTATGCTAGGAAGATTTATTATGGAAGTGTGTTTTTTATTTTAAGACAATTAATAAGGAAGTATAGAGAGTATGTAAAGAACCTTATGATTTTTGTTGAATTTGAGAAGGTATATAGTTGGTTTTATATTCATCTTAGAAGGAAGGTGTGTGCCAAAAGTACTTTGAATTTATTAAATATTCATAAAATAGAACACTAATTAGTATTAGGGGCTGTTTGGCAGCAGGTAGGATTTAGTAAATCTTGTAAATTTGGATTTTAGTAAAATTGAGTTAGTTAAACCTTGAAAATTTTGATTTGATGAAGATTAAATGTGGTTAAATTTTGTGGAATTGTTTGACTATTTTTTTCCAGATTTAAGTTAGGTAGGCCATATAAGATTTTAATAATAATTATATGAATTTTATATCTTATTATATTCATTTAGCATATTCTAATCTTAGTTAGACTAATTAAATCATTATTAGAATAATATAATATTCAAATTAATATTTAATCAATAACTTATTGAGCTATTTAAATAATAATTTTTAGGGCCATTTACATATGTAACACATAATTCTTATATATTTTGTTATTTATTTATTTAACTCCTAAACTTTGATATTTACATACTTGGCTCTCAAATTTTTAACATCATATAAAAATATCACTTTCATTGCCTTTTTAAAAGTGAACAAATCTTTTTATGCATAAATGTTAGAAATGTAAATATTAAATTTTAGGTTTTAAATATATAAATACATAAGAATTGTGTGGCATGTACATAAATCTTCCTAATGTTTATACAATCAAATATACTTAAGATAATAATTAAAATTAAGTGATATTATTAGTTAAATTAATTTATTTTTTTAATTAATGTTTTTATCTACTTTATTTGAGAGAATATTAATAAATTTAATTACATTATATCAAATAATTATTAATTAATAATCTATTAAGCAATTTAAATAATAAATTTTATTTAATTAGTTTAATAAAAACAGGGAGATTCACATACATACCACACAATTTTTATGTATTTACATATCTAACACTTAGATTTCAATTTTCACACACACACACACACACACACACACACACACACACACATATATATAACACCTCAATCTTTAATATTACATTAAAAATATCATAATCACTCACTTTTTAAAAGTGAAATGTACCTTTTTAAGTATAGAAAAGTGTTAGATAATTAAATATCTAATTTAGGTGTTAGATATGCAAATGTATAAGAATTGTGTGGTATTTATGTAAATCTTTCATAAAAAATAATATTAATTAACTTAAACTAATTTGAATTTAGCCTAAATCAATTGTAATTAGTCTAAGTAAAGTATAATTATTATAAGATAATATATAATCATTAATTAAGAATCTATTAAGTTAATGAAAATTTAATTATGTTTAATCAATTAATCATTCATTAATATTAATTTTTCTTCTACTACTTTTCACTCCTGTTCTCTCATTTCATAGCTCCCTTCATCTCTACCAAGCTTCCCCCTCATCATAACAACATACTTGCCTCGCTCACCCACCTTGCCAGCCTCTTGCGCTTGTAACTCCCTCTTGTCTTTCTTCCTTACCTACAGTAGGAAACTCAAGTGCCATGATTCTTATTTGTTGTGGTTAAAGCTGTCTTGTATAATGGTGAAGTCTCTATCAACTGGAGTTCTTACCTCTTAAATTCTTTGAACATTTGTTTCCGCCCTATTTTTTCCCTCACTGTTTGACTAACTCCACATCTTTTTTCCTTATGAAACGATCAATTAATTATACTTCTTATTTTTCAACCCTTATGTAAATCTTATAAATTCGTCATACCACCGTATTTACTAAATCCGGGATTTAAGGAAAAATGGAGGAGAAATGAGATTTAAGAATTTGTTGGATTTTAAGTTTTTTTTTGTCGTTTGATACGATTTAGGTTAGGTCCTGCTCAAATTGTGCTACAAAACATCCCCTTAGAAGTAGTTGTAGAGTGATCAAATTGTTTTTATGTATCATAGGTTTGCTTCAAATATTAATATTGAGTATATCTCTTTGTATTTATTACAGAGATATTTATAAATTATATTCAAAGTTAACTGCCTAGGTATATTTTGTTTGTAGATGACAATTCTTATTAATGGGACTTATTTTGAAATAAATGATAAGATAGAATGACAAGGGATTACATAGAAAGCAAAGGGCTTATAGTTAATAGAATAAAGATGGGTTTATGACACACAAGTTTAGTGGACACAAATAAGTGATTGATAATTATTAGTCATTATTGTTAAAAGATAATTTGATATTTAGCCGTGATAAGTTTAAGTATTTTGTATTTATTATGTAAAAGAGCATGAATATTGACGAGGAGATACCTTTTAAAGTTAGTGTTGAAGAATTAAGATAGAGAAGCGTCTTATGAGTATTATATGATAAGAGGATGTTAGAAGATTTAAAAGGTGAATTCTATAAAACTATAGTTAAGCCAACAATATTATATCGATCCAAGAATTAAAAGTCGTTGCTAGCTAAGTCGAGCATGATTGAAATGATATTGTTAAGATTGATTTGAAAATATATATATATATATATATATAATGAATGATTATAATGAAGTTTCATCTATTGAAGGCATATTAATTAAAAACGGATTTAAGTGGTTTGAATTTGTACAATGAATGATAGAAAATACATCAAGGAGGCGTGGGTAAAGTTAATGTTAGAGTATTAGTAATGAGAGGGGGTAGACATAAACTAATTTGGTTAAATTTTGTTAAAAATGATTCATGAAGAATATGTTTAATAATTTACACCTTTGGGAACACTTAGTGAGAATGAATAAAAAATGAGTAGTTATAAAATTGATTCCAAGTAATTTTTATAAGGCTAATGATGATGAAGATAGATTTACTGTCAATTTTTTGTTTTAGCTTAATTCAATGATCTCCTCGTTAAGGAAAAATTAGGGTTTCTTAATTGAAAGAATGGGTTTAACACTTTAGGCAGCACCTTGTAAGAACAGATGAAAAATGAGTATTTATAAAATTAATCCCAAATAATTGATATAAAAGTGGTTTTGCTGATGATGATGTATTCATTATCATTTTTATAATTTATACTTGATTATTTATGATTGTATTATTGCAATGAAGATCCTCTATTAAGGTAAAATTAGGGTTTCTTTATCATAAAGTTTATTTAAGGCACACTTTATATTCATCTCATTATTCACTCTTTCTCATGCATTTTTTATTTATTTTTTCTCAGGGTAAATAGTCAAGGAATCTCTCGATTGATAAGGATTGTTTGTTGTCAGTTATGTAGAAAAAGTGATGCAGGGCATGTAGTTATCACCATCATCATAGATTCTTGATGTCGTACACCTAGGGTATGTTTGGTTGTATTTTTATTTTATTGTAATTTGTTTTGTTGAACCTCTGTGACTTGGGTCTATGTTGTATGTTTGTGCCTCAAGCGATGTACCGTTTCATGTGATGGTGGTTTATGGACACGAAGATTGAGCTATTGATCTATTCCATGCATTGAAGTAGCCCAAATACCTCTATCTTTGATTCTTTTGGTTGCTCATTAACCACCATCATTTATGTTGATCTCCATATCATCATTTAGACTTCCCAACTCACTTTTGACTTATCCATGCCATCAGCCTACATTGCTTGGCCATCTCCTCTCCATCCTTTTTCCCTATATTTAATTTTCAGTTATCATGAAACTTAAAATTAAGCATTTGCCTTGAAACCTTTGGAACTACACATCCTCAAAACCTTCCTTCCCTTACTAATCTTCTCTCCATAATAGGGCCCTCTTCCTCAATTCTCCATATCATGTGTGATGTTTATTGAGTTGTTGAGTGATTAATGAAATTACTTTTTGTGCTTTCTACTCTTTTCTTGCATATTGCATTGCAAACAAATGACCATATGGGTGTGATAGCTCACAAAATTTGGAGAAGGAATTCCAAGGAAAAGAAATTTGCACAACAAATGACTGTTTGTAGAGGTTGATGTTGGTTATTCTTGATGATGCTACTTGTGTTAAACTTTACACAAGATTTGGTCATTCTCGTAGATTGTTTTTTTCTTTTTTAATTTTCTAGGTAAAGGATTTTTCATTGGCTAACATAACTGGAATTAGCAATCGTTGTGTTTGTGATCATCCTAATAAGTCGATAAGAGTTTCCTGCTTAGTATAACTCAATTAAAGAATCTATTGAATGATCAATGTTATTTTCCACTCTTTATGATCTTCTTCCTTATACTGTGCATGTTGGTTTACCTTTAGTTTTATGTTAGCAAGATAAGATTAAGGATTAAAAGAGCATAAAAAGAGGATTTGCTCGTACAAGTCTATGCATGAGAGACACCAGAGAATAGCCATAAAAATAGTAATAATGGGGGTGATGTGTAATAATGGCATTGTCAATGATTTGTATTGGTGATCAACGCACAATACAAATATCAAATCTTAGGGAAAAAATGAAAGTTGAGAAGATAAACAAAAACATAAGTATTGAGTTAGAAGGTTTATGAAAAAAGATAACTTTAAAGAGACAATTCTCAATAATGCATCATGAAAAGATGTGATTATATTTCTCTTAAGCATGTCGTGATTGTTGGGCTTCATTCATGGATCTCTCATGTCCTTATGGAAGAGGGTTCATCTATAGCCCAAAACAAGGTGCAATTACTCAATACTACTTGCAATCCTTGTACCTCAGTCTTTTTGGATCTAATCACACATAGTATCAAGAAAAGAAGATCTAATTATAGATCCTTGCTACAATTTGAGCCAAACAAGTTAAAAAATTAAAATGTGAGCTAAGTGATTGTGCATTTGAAGAATCAAGTTGCTTTAACATGTCCCAAAAGAATTCCACCATTTGTTGGAAGAATTGTGCTCTATCAAGATGTGCATCACAAAAATGAGCAAAACACTAAAAGAAGGCCACTGTTAAACTGATTGCCATATAAGAAAAGGAAAACATATTATAAGTTTACAAAAGCGAGGCAAAATTTCATAAACAAAGAAAGAGGGGGAAGGAGATTTGGTAGAGCTTGATTGGCAACAAAGGGAGAGGAAAGAGTTGGAAAGAACCATCATAATCTAGAAGCTATTATAATTAGTCAATCCTATAAAAAGCCCAACGTAATTACAACCCTGAAATGAAGTACAAACTTAGCAAACAAAGGGGAGATAGTTTTCATAAGATGAAAAGTAGGATGAGGAGCATATGACCTTGTGCAATAGGGAATCAAAATCATCGTAATTATAAAACAATAATAACATAAAACTTCCTGTAAACAAAATCTGTCCCACACATTAAATTTCAAGTGTTTGCACCAATGAGAAGAACATCCAGGAAAAGGTGTCCTTGCCAACCGCTCCTTAAAGAAAAGAAAGTAAAATATCTCGAGTGCAACAAAGGGAGTGCAAAAAATCACTTATTTTTATTATGGATTTTGGAACCGTCAATCGAAGCACAACCCAGTAACAAGTTCTAACCATCTTCTAAAGACTAAAAATGATTCATGCAAGAAATAAGTTGATGAAAAACCTACTCTAGCCAATTTTAGTACCAAATGGAGAGAACATTAAAAGTAACACATAAAAGATACCAAACATCTAACCTAAAATGATCCCATAAACAAAAGGATACAAGAAAATTATGATAGAACTAAAGGAAATTGATCATTGATACCACATTCAGCCTAAGCATAGGTAGACGTAAAGAAATACACACCCATAATAGATGTATATTATATATATATATAATTTCCCTAGGAAAGAAGCCCTTGAATTTTTTCGAGCTGGGTTCTCCTGCTGGTTTGATTGTACTTAAGGCAGGGGTTATCATGAGTTAAATTTGAATATGGTTTCCTAAGTATAAGTTTCATTGATGTTGACTTCGATCCAACTTGAAAATGATCAATTTCAACTCAAGATTTGAGCCATTATGTCATATTAAAGAAATATTTTTAAAATTTTAATCAAGCTTGTATGATAAATGTTGGTATATATGCATACATATCTTTTTGTGTTCTTAGAAGAATGATTATTTTTATGATTGCAAATGAACCTATACACTTGACAAGCTACTTTTTACTCTGTTCAAATATAGTTTCATTCATTGCTATTTATTATTGGCTTGCTAATATTTTAAATTTTATTTAAATGCTAAAATTGAGATTCTACTTGTGATGATTAAATTATAATTATTTATTGTGAGATTTGGTCATTAATATTATGTGGTTCAAACTTCTCCTTGATTTATGCAAATTTATTCATTGTTGTGTTATTTTTTGGGTTGTAATTCTAGCTTTTAGCAGTTTGCATCGAACGAAAGTAAGTTTGCGTGTGTATTCAACGGTGGCCTATGAATACTGAATTACCTTGTGCGATCTATATATATTGCATTATTCTAGTTGCAATAGGAATCATCTAGTATCAAATTTGTATCAGAGGTTATGTTTATGTTTACATCATCATTTCAATTAGACCTAGGACATATAATTGGGTAAATAAGAAATAATAATAAATAATGCAATCTATATAGGTAAGCTGTGTTTATAAATGAACACATTTTAATCACCATGAGGTTCAAAATTGCATTTCTTTATTTTGTGGGATGCATGGTCTTAAAAATTTTTTTGGGTGGATTAATGATTTTGAAAACTTTTTGAACTTTACCATTTATTTGATTACCAAAGTGTTAAAGTTGTAGAAAGAAAATTAATGAGGTGAACTCAATTATTTATTTATTTATTTTGGCAATGTCTTTTTAAATAAAATAAAGTTGGTGTGGGATGGTATGAGACATGCTTAAAGAGAAATATCTACAGTTTTGTAAATTTTATGATGAATTACATCAGTAATTTTTGAGTTCCAAGTAAAAATAGGTTTTAGTGTTTGAATATTATGCAAGATTTTATTTGCACATAGTTTACCTTTGGATTATTTTAGTACCGTCACATGTTTTATTAAAGGTTGTAGGTTAGATAATTTAGTAAAGCTTATTCCTAAAGTTTTTCTATATGATAAAATTGTGTCTATTGTTGATGTTGATCTTCAAAGATTTGTTGTTCACTATTGGTGAGATATATTTATTTGCAATTACTAATGGATTGTTTTATAGGAAGCACAAAATTTAAATCTTGCTTTGATTGAGGTCTACCAAATACTAAATTCATAGTCAAATTTACCTAAACTGAGCAGATTTGCTTGAAATATGATAGTTTATTGTTGTTAGAAGCAAAATATATATATATTTTTTTCGTTGGTTTATTTTATGTTGTTTAGTAATTTCAGTAGTTTGGGACATAACTGTGATGCATTGAGAAAGGAATGCATTTGTTATTTCAAGTTGCTTTATGTGTAATGATATTATGTCATCTTGTTTTGTTCTTAGATGCTCACAAGTTCAAAGATAGACATTGTTAGAGTCAATTTTTTTCAAGCTAGGCAGATTATGTGGAAATATTCCACAGGTCTATAGCAATAACCACTACTTTTGCCTTTCCATCCATCTAAGATTGTGCTGTTACTTGTGGGTTTGTTTATTGTTCATTTAAATTTGTGGAAAGTCTATAATGTAAGGCATGTATTTCTTATTTTGATAGATTCTTTTATTGGCCTAATTTTTTTTGCATACTTTGTTATTGACTTGCACATGTTCATAATTTCTTCTACATAATTATTATTAGCTTGTTAGCGTTTCTGATTTTAAGACAATTGAAATTTTGATTATGCTGATTAATGTATAATTACTCACTAATTTTGCATGATTTGAACATATCGTTGATTTATTTGGATTTATTTGATCTTTGCATTATTATTTATGTTCTAATATTTGGTGAACTGATTTAGAATCCTAAGTTTTCTTCTGTTTTGCATCAAAATCCCTTAATCTAAAGCATCCTGTATCAGTGGGCGATGTTCACAAAGCTACTTCAAGCTTTAATGGCTCCATCCAGTTTCTATCTTACGAATCTTTTTTTACATTATGTATTGTGAACCTATACACAAACAAGTTTGGATTTTTTCACCTCTGTAATATGAGATTTCTCCAACTCCACACCATTGTCGTTCTAGTATTTTGTTTTCAAAATCTGCAGATTTCTGTGTTTGCACAAAAGAATGCAGGCTATACACACCAACCAGCAGTAATGTTTAGGTGACTCAGTAGGTTTATAACTCGTGCTTATCCACCATATGAGCTCATTACCCTTTTCTTTTGGGGTGCTGTTTGGTTACTGATTTACTTTTAGGTACAGTTTAGGTTATGTGATATGGGGTGAAAAGGCTATTTTGTAGATTGGCTTTGTGCATAAGGGTTTGGAATTAGTATTGATCACGAAAGATGGATACAATACGTACATGACCATACTAGTCTTGTATGACCCGAGAGGCTGGTTTTATAAAAGCTGATATGCAACTTTTATATTGTTTGCTTCTAAACCGTTAACCTTACTGGCAACTTTTTGGAATCAGCTTTATCAATTGTCATTGTTTATTTATTCGTGTGAGAAGCATTTT
>CM038216.1:8732045-8765184 GCA_021442155.1 Cymbidium sinense
ATAAAGTTGAAATACACTGGTAACAACAAAAATTGGACGCAAGAAATCTAGATTTATAATGATGACCTTATTTTCAGCAACCATAGATCCAAATAATTAAACCTTTCCTTAATCTTCCCCATCACCAATGAGAGACATTTGTCAACAACCTTCCAGCAATCATTCTTGGCTATTCCTCAACAAATAAGTTCTTTTATGTTTATAAAAAGAGAACTTTGATTGTTAAAGAATATGTTCATACATTTAATGAATCTTAACGATTCTTTTGTCAAATGTTCTGAAGATGATGATGTAGAAAGTAGGTTAAGGATGTGAATATCTCAAACTAGTGAGATGTTGATAATTGCAAGCTTCTGGTTAAGAAGACGATCATAAACTTTTGAAGGACTGGTGGAAGTACAAGGGATCACATCCTCCTAAACAAGTCCTTGATCATCCATCTAAAGCATAAAAGTAGGACCTTTCATTTGAGATAAGGGATATAATAGAGCCTTTCTTTTGAGATAACATTAATAGAAATATATATTTGGTGAAGGTAGTTATTGAAAATTTCAATGGATATCTTAGGAAATAGATATATATTTTTGGAGAACCCGAACCATTAGAAATATTTACCTCCACTTATAGTTTGATTTCTTAATCTCTATACTATAACCTCTTATTCTCATGTGTTTAATTTGAACTCCACATCCTTCTTGGGTTTGAAATGAATTTTTATTCACACCCTTTCAATTCATGCATTTTCTTAAACAAAAAAAATTCACCTAATTCGACTCTTTGGACTTACAAATGGTCTCATAACCTAAAAGGCTAAATCTCTTTACAAGACTAAGATCCTAGAAAGGATCGATGGAACAACCTCTACTCATTTGAGGAAACACATTGTGAATGTTTTTTCACAAGCCATCATAGCTTTTCAAAAGTTTGCATTAATACTATTGGAAAAATCATATGTTTACATATTGACATTGAGATGTGGGAAATGGTAACAAATAAGTACAAAATCACCATGAAGGTGGTTGAGAGTAAGTTGGTGCCTTAGTCTATTGCTGATTTATAATTTGACAAAAAAAGGGAAGCATAACTAAATGCTAAGGCCCTTAGTCACATTCATTGAGGTTTACATACAAATTTAACGATGTTGAATCTTCAAAATAGCTAGAGGTATGGATGAAGGTTAAAGTGATCTATGATGACCAAAACAAAGTTAAAGGTCCAAAATAAATATGCTTATTCATAAATAGGAATTGTCAAAGAATCCATCGAGGTTACATTTTTTAGATTTACCAATATTATTAATGAACTTATTTCTTTGTCAAGATTTTAACTTAATGAAAAACTCCATAAAAAGATATTTAGGTGCCTTCTCGAGGAATATGATCCCTGGTCTATTGTCATTATGATTGGAAGGTTTACAAGGTTAATCACAATAGATAATATAGAGAAAATGAGGATAAAGAAAATAAATAAAGAAAACTCAAAGAAGAAGAAAGCTATAGTTCTAACAGCAAGCTCTCCTCTCCCATCTAATGTTGACACCTCTAAAAATGAAGAAGAGGTCGACTAAGAAATCACCTTGTGCTTGGGCAATTTAATGAGCTAAGAAAGAAGAAGAAAAGCTTCTACCCTTTTGAGGAGATTTCCTAAAAGCAAGGGAAAAAATTCAACAAGAGAAGGGATGAATAATTTTATCCTGGAAGTTCAAAAAATCCTAACACATCAAGCTAAAAGTGCTCATTGCTCAAAAAATGAAAGGTACCTGAAGCTACATAGTGTGATTTTGATAAGAAAATGACTAGCTTGTCTCTTATAGCGCATGAAGATGGCAACGAAATTTAGGGTAAATTAATCATTAAGAATTGACTTTTGATGAATTAGAATATGCTTTTATAGAGTTATTTATTCTAATTTTAAGTCTAAATATTTCATTTTAAGGAAAGAGCACATGGACTGTGTTAATTTAATCAAGCACTTGAGTTCACGCTATTATATAAAAAAAAAAATCTATGCACGACTGAGCATGTACTAGTAGCTCCAAGCAGACCTCTCCAACCAGTGTAAAATAAAATTTAAAACACTACAAGCACCATAAACATGCGTGATATCATAAGCAACCACAAATGCACAGGATGCCCACAAAGATTTGTAATTATTGTAATAAGCAAGTAATTATCTTACTCATGCTAATTAGAAAAGCTAACCTTATTCAATAACCTATCAATTATGCATTGGTTCTTTCTTTAATCTCCATGTGTCAAATGTCTAAGTTTAATGGATACTAATATAGTTTAAGCATGCTTAAAATAATTTTCATGTTTACTATTATGTAATAAGAAAACGCTATATTTCCTTATTAGTCCTAAGCATTTCAAATGTGTATTAAAGATAACCTTTCTATATAAAGGGTATCTTATGATTTTATGAGAATCAATTGAAGTGAAATACAATCTCTTGCACACAACGATGGTTACCTTGGCCGCTAAAAGGCTCCCTCCCCTCCTCTTCTTTGGGTTGTGTATCCTTCTTTCTATCTCTCCCTTGGATTGTGCACCTTTTCTTCTCCTCTCCCTCTCTATTCCCCCCTCAAGTTATCATCTAAACCTCATGAATACCTCCATTGTCCGTTGCAACTCCATCATCCAAAGTGGTGCTAATAATCTTCACATAAGCTCATGACACAGCAAGAGCAACCCCACCGAAGGGCGCCAAAGAAACCCTACAGCATAGGATCTGTTGTGGTCCAAAAAATGAACCAACAAGGCCGATTGTGGCAAGAGAAAACCCTCAATCAACAAGGTCCTAGCTAGTAGAGAAGCCCGCAATCAGGCTTATCACAGCTAAAACACAAACCAATTATGATCAGAACATGCTGTTATGGAGCCTTTAAAACAAAAAATTGCAGTGGAGCTTGCTGTGGCCAAAGCAACTCCTGGACTGAGTTTGTCTCATCCAACAGTTCCTGGATTGACTATGTTGCATCCAACACAACCCAATGCCACAGAAACTCATTCCAAAACAAAGCGACTGACCAACAAGTTGGAATTGGTCAATTTCACTACCCCATGTAGGGTCCAGAGGACCTCTACAAGAGACTTAGCAGCAATGCCACATTTTGTGAATTCGATAAACAACTTATTAATATAAATTATCATTATTATTTTTTTGATATATTCAATTGGTGCAGATATATAAAATAGTAATTTTGATTGAGTCAAGTTTCAACAATTATGTAAATAAAATTTTAAAATCAACTTAGGCAAGGTTTCTTTTATTTCAAGTATAGGCATTAGGTAGGTAAATAAATCTACAAAATCTGCAATTATTTTTTGCAGCATCAGATTTCTTTAAACTTTCAGATGCAAATTTAATAAGCCAAATTTTGCCTTATAGCATATTATTCAGTAAATATCTATAGAATACATTAAACGCACTACGTTGGTGGATCAATAAAAAAATTCCCAGGATCAAGTTCATGAAAAAATGCCAAAACCTGGATTGACTTTTGAGTAACAATAGATCCTACAATCAAAATTTTGGCATAAAGACAATGATGCAATAAAGCTTACCTTTAGGCGATCTCTCTGCTCAGCATATTTTGAAAGGACAGCTACTCCAGTGGAATATGCTTCGTCCAGCATCATGTGAGAATTGCGAGCTGATTGCATCGCTTTTGCTTCTTCATCAAAAATCCTCAGAACATGTTCTGAGTCGCCACTCTAAAAATACACTCATTAAATGGAGATGGTAAATTAATATCTATTTATCATGACATATAAGATATCCTAACTGTACACAAAATAAAGAAAAATGATTTAAAATTGAATAAAGCTTCTTACCGCTCTTCCTAATAAGTCTGCCCTCTCTTTAGCCTCCTGAGCCTTTTTTTGTTGCTTCAGTTCATGCTTATCAAGACTTTCTCTAAGTGAGTCAGCCTCTTCTGCTACTTGTTCTACTTTTCTGCATTGGCATGAAAAGTTGAACAGTCTTTAATTGACTCACAATAATTATATTAGTTATGCAATAATATTTTGAGTGCAAAGGCTGTACAACAGACAAATGTTCAAAAGAAGCATATTTCCTATCATAGTAGTACTATTTTCCTTCTCCATTACCTTAATTCATGTATGATAGCTTTGTGAGATGCTACCAACAAAGTGGAATGAGATCATCAATTTGATCCTACAATCCAACTTGTAATCAAGTGCAATTAGTGGTGGCATCATGGACGATTATAGAATCCCAAGGGGACATGCAAAAACCACAACATCAATTATTTATAACTTAGAAAGAAGTGTTGATGCAGTGTTATAATAGAGAGTGATTTAATTTTTAATCAAGTTAGCAATCTCCTTTAATGGGCCAACTAAAAATTATGTGGCATATCCTATGAACAAATATGAAAAAATTATGTGGCATATCCTGAAGCCATGAAGTTGGTTTAATATTTTTCCACTTTTCAAAATGCGAAATATTTAAACCAAAACATAAGAACTTTTGATGTAAGCTAAAGCCAAAAAATTAAATAAAGTATACCTTATTTCATAAAAATATATTTATGATACATTTTAGACCACTGTGAGTGATTTCTAAAGTAATGCAAAAAATTAATTGAAAAAATGTAAAGTGGAAATTGGCCATTTACTGGGTGACTTCTAAAGTCACACTTAAGAAGTGATTAAGCCACGTTATAAATTTATTTATAAGAGCTTCTTTTCTTAGAAGGGTTAGAAAAAGGATCTCCTTTTCAAAATTAAGCCATTGTCAACCATATTCTATCCTAGAGATAAAGCAACTAATGATGTCATACTATGCAATTTCAATAAACTAATACTATTGGTTTCACTAAATTCAACATCTAATGAGAAAAATCACCTATAGCTTTTGAGTAGGGTGATTACAAGATATTAAAAAAACATTTTTAGGTACTAATTTGATGTCAGGGTAGGGGAAAATAGAAAGAATTATAAGATAAATAGGAAGATTTTCTCTTAAGTTGTACATTTAAAGTAAACCACTACCTTGAATTATTTGAATATGGAAGGAAGCAATGACTCATTCCTTAGAAAGAAAAAAGAACAAAATGGAAAACAATATGAATCTAAAATCAACATAAACTATTGTTGTCTCATTTGCACAAATTGAAAGCAGATTACCAATAATTAGTAACTCAGTTTCAATCATATCTTAGGAGAAATTTGTTGGTGATCAATAGATTAGACATATAGGCCATTATTAGCTCGAAATTCTCTTTGAATTAAATTTTTATGCAACCATCAATTGGGAGATAAGCTTTAATCAAGCAGTATACTTTGTCCAAGGAGATTCAATTCATACATGGAGAGAAACATAGAAATTAAACATGAAGTGAAAATTTGGACAAATAATAGAAATGAACATGCCTGTAAATAAACTTAAGAAAACTATGATACACTTGAAAGTGCATCAAAACAAATAGTAATTTTAGATAATAATCATCAGCATCATTAGCCTTCTAATTACTTCAGGTAGGCTTCATGAATCGTCATTTACATTCGTGTATTGAGTGTTATATTTAGTGTAAAAAAATTATTCTTCACAAATTCTCTTGAACAACATCTTCCAAATTACATTCATTGCATCCCTTCACCTTTGTAACCCTCCAACATGAATTTTATCTACTGATATACTAGATGCATTTTCTACATGTTTCAAGTATGAACTAATTAATCACAAACCATTTAAAATCATAATGGCAGATATGTATGCAACTATTCTAAGGAAAGGGCAATCATACATCAAACTCTCCCCAAACCACAAATTATCATGAGACACATGCATTGGGTTAGCCCTTTTAATTATTTCAAGAGCAATTTGTCCCCAAGAAAATAACATGAAATTAATCATCATTTATTCAAAATCATATGGTATATGCAAATGCAATCGTTCTAAGAGAAATGGAAGAATAATACTATATACAAACTCTCCCCAAACCGCACGATGTCATGAGACACATGCACTATGTTAACCCTTTTCATTTTATAGGAGCAATTTGTCCCCAAAAAAGATAAATAACAAAATGGAACTTAAAGATACAAAAATATTTCTAATCTAAATCAAGAACATATACAACAATAACAACAACAACAACAAGCCTTAATCCCACTAGGTGGGGTCGGCTATATGAATCCTTCGTCTCCATCGTGTCCTATTATGTGTCAAATTCTCATTTAATTCAAGTATACTAAGATCATTTTTATACATCTTAACCAAGTCTTTTAGTCTCTACCTTTCTTAACATAAGGCAAATCTACTCTCGGTCATGGACTGACGCTTTATGTGGCCAAACCATCTAAGGCGACTCTCCCTAATCTTATCTACCAGCTTTTTTTTTACTCATTTTGCATTCTATCTCTAAGAGTAAAGCCACTCATCCACGAGCATCCTCATCTGTAACACTTAACTTAGTCTTCTCTTTTTAGTGCCAACATTCGCACATAAGTCATTGCAGGTCTTACTACCATCTTATAAAATTTTTCCTTAAGTTTAAGTGAAACTTTTCTATCATATAATAGGCCAGATGCATTCCTCCACTTCAACCATCCAACTTGAATTCTACTAATAACATCTCCATCTATTTCACCATCATTTTGAACAATAGAGCCTAGATATCAAATCACTCTCTTATTAATGACTTGATCACCTAAAGTCACAACACTACTAAAACTTCTACAACTAAAATTACACTCCATATATTCGCTTTAGATCTACTTAAGCGAAAATTTTTAGACTCTAAAGTTGACCTCCATAATTCAAGTTTTCGTTGGACTCTCTCTCTAGTCTTATCAACAAGAAGAATGTCATCAACAAAAAGCATACACCAAGGTACATCTTCTTGTAAATGCCTCGTAAGAACATCCATAACTAAAGTAAAAGATAAGGGCTTAATGTTGATCCTTGATGTAATCCAAATAGGAAAATATTTTGTCAATCCTCCTTGTGTTTGGACACAAGTACTCTAGTATACATATCCTTAATGACTTGAATATAACCAATATTAACTCCTTTTGTTCTAGAACTCTCCAAAGAATATCTCTTGAGACTTTATCATAAGCTTTCTCTAAATCAATAAATATCATATGTAGATCCTTCTTACTTTCTCTATGCTTCTCCATCAAACCTATTAACAAATGTATAGCATCCATAGTAGATCTACGACATGAAACCAAAGCGATTGTGAGAAACTCGTAACCTATGCTCAATTACTCTCTCCCATAATTTTAATGTATGGCTGGAAAAAAAATAGAAAACCCTAATAAGTCATTTAGATGATTAGTAAAACCTTTACATTGTACATGCTACTAAGGAGGAGCAAGGCAAATACAAAAGTATGGATGAGTAGGTCCATGCTATTAAGGAGGAGCAAGGCAAGTATGGTATTTTAAGAGTAAAACTAGTATTTTGTTAATTCTAAAATAAGCCATGCACAAAATCTGATGGCTTATTGCTGCAAAAATGTATCATCACATTTTCCAATGATTTACTTAAAGATAAAAAAACATTCATATACAAACTGAGGCATAAATTATCAAAGAGGAAAGAAAGATAAGAGAAAGAAATGAGCGGAGGAGAGAGAGAAAAAAATTTGGAGAGAAATCATAAGTCGAAGAGGTGAGTAAGATGAGTGGGGAAGCCAGAGATCAAGGTCAGAAACAGGGATGGAGAGGGTAAAAAAATGCAGAGAATTAAAGGTCATTAAAATAGCCTAAAAATTGACTCCCTGACAAATCAACAACTAGCAGCATGACATACATCAGTTACATGAGTTGTCATTGAAATTTCCTATGACATGCTTAGATGAAAAAATCAATAAAACCCAGAATATTATGACAATGCTAATATAGATCAAAGCATACTCATAAATATCTTAAAAACCTGCCTTTGACAAAAACTTAGCTTGTAACACTGTCCTACTTTTCATTTTCAGAGCAAGAAATAATAAACTCATTTTAAGAATAACTAAGGTGTTCTAGGGCTTTCTTATCAATTTTTAATACAACAAAAAGATGCCATGGAGAACTAACAACAAGGTACAAAAAGATTACAAAAGAGCCAACAAGTACAATGAAATAATATGAAGAAAGATGATGGAGAAGAAAAGGCAAAGGAAACAATCCAAAAAAGTGACATTTTAACGGATAATAATGCAGTCCAAGGCAAACCTTTATTGATTTATGAGTTCTATAGCAATCATATCCGATACAACAACAACAACAACAACAACAACAACAACAAGCCTTAATCCCACTAGGTGGGGTCGGCTACATGAATCATTCGTCTCCATTGTGTCCTATTATGTGTCAAATTCTCATTTAAATCAAGTATACTAAGATCATTTTTTACATCTTTAACCAGTCTTTTAGGTCTACCTCTCTTTTTTTAACATAATCTAATGCTACTTCTCCTAATAGGTCATTGACGGCCGACTCTTAATGTGTGGCCCATCTAAGGCGACTCTCCTAATCTTATCTACCTGGAGCTACTCAACTTTTTCCCGAATATACTCATTTTGCATTCTATCTCTAAGAGTAAAGCCACTCATCCACCTAAGCATCCTCATCTCTGTAACTTAGTCTTATCTTCTTTTATTGGCCAACATTCGCACTATAAGTCGTTGCTTACCATATCTTATAAAATTTTTCCTTAAGTTTAAGTGGAACTTTTCTATCACATAATAGACCATTCCTCCACTTCAACCATCCAACTTGAATTCTACTAATAACATCTCCATCTATTTCACCATCATTTTGAACAATAAAGCCTAAATATAAACACTCACTCTTATTGACTGTTCAATATACTGTATTTATCGAACTTCTGTAAAATTACACTCCATATATTCGGTTTAGATCTACCAAAACCTTTAGACTCTGAGTTGACCTTCATAATTCAAGTTTGTTGGACTCCTCTCTAGTCTTATCAACAAGAAGAATGTCACCAAAGAAAAGCATACACCAAGGTACATCTTCTTGTAAATGCCTAAGAAGAACATCCATAACTAAAGTAAAAGGTAAGGGCTTAAAGTTGATCCTTGATGTAATCCAAGCGAAATAGGAAAATAGTTTGTCAATCCTCCTTGTGTTTGGACACAAGTAACAACTCTAGTATACATATCCTTAATGACTTAAATAACCAATATTAACTCCTTTCTTCTAGAACTCTCCAAAGAACATCTCTTGAAACTTTATCATAAGTTTTTCTAAATCAATAAATATCATATGTAGATCCTCCTTACTTTCTCTATGCTTCTCCATCAAACCCCTTAACAAATGTATAACATCCATAGTAGATCTACGATATGAAAGCGATTGTGAGAAACTTACGTATCATCATAACCTATGCTCAATTACTCTCCCATAATTTTAATGTATGACATTAACTTAATTCCTATAATTTGCACACTCTTGTGCATCACCTTTATTCTTAAATATAGGACCAACAAACTCTTTCTTCACTCATCGACATCTTTTAGTCTTTAAAATGACATTAAAAGATTTGTAAGAAATTCCTTGATCTCCTAAACATTTCCACACTTATTGGAATATTATCCGATCCTTGTTTTTCCACATTTCGTTTTCTTTAAAACTTGATTTACTAATCTGACGATAAAATGAAATTCTATTTTTGTTTAGGTATTAAGGTTCTTAAAATCAATCGTAGTTTGATCCTTCATTGAAAAGTTTATCAAAATCTCATCATCTATTTTCAATATCCTTTCTAAAAAAATATTTTATTATTTTCATCCTTATCTGTCCACTTTCTCTTCTCTATCTCTTTGGTTAACTAACTTATACATACATCTTTCACCTTCTTTTGATATCTAATCTATCGTAAATCACTAAAATTTAAATTTTTTTATCATATATTCTTTCTTAGAATCTCTAAATTTTATATCTTTCTCAATTCTCCAATTTTACATCTAAACCAGTTTTATAACAATCTTCTTATTTTTTATCTTTTCTTGCTCGACTCACCAACTATTCTTATTAAAGAAGCTTTTCCTTTTGATTCTCCAAGCCTTGTCTTTTTGCTTCTTTTCACTTGTTATTTTTTCCTACATAATGTTAGAGTCCTCATGAACATCCCAAATTCTAATCTCTTGTAGCTTGCTCTTAAAAATATTTTTATTTGTGTTTTTTAAGTGTCTCCACAATATAATCATATCCAATAATATTACAAAAATAAATACCTAGTAGGCTACTTTGACTAAAGCGATTGACAAGTAAGGTTAACAATTTTATACAGTTGTGCTAAACCAATACGTATTGTTTACAAGAAATAGAGACTTTAAGATAAAAATGCTATGCATTGAAAAAGGATTCAAAGAAAATGAAGTGAATTCGGATTACTCAGCAGTGCTGATCACATCATAGTCATTCATCTCATTTAACGAAATTCATATTCAATTCTACCGTGAAATTTTATTTAGTATCAAATGGCATTCTTTACGAGCTAAAGATACGTCTTTCAGTTTCTTGATTATACAATATTTTCACCAAAACCAAATCAAACAACCAGCAATGCTCTCAGGCGCTCGACACAACAAACATCTCTCCTATGAGATCAGAAAATTATAAAAATCATTTCCCGTTTTCATTTACTATAATTAGAATCAACAATGACGCGGAGCGTGCAGCATATTGACACAGACCTCAGACGCTCACGGAGACTTCGACATTTCTTGGCCCTAAAGTTGTATCTCTCGAAAAATGCAAATACAAAATCCAATCAAGCAAATACAACAAGATAAATTTCAAGAAGACAGTACCAAAGCGAGATCGCGGCGCTGAATTACCTTTTCCAGAGATCGCGTTGGCCCTTAGCGCCGATAGAACGCGAAAGACGATCCATCTCGGCACAGAGAGACTGGATTTGGGTGACATCCCTCTTGATCGAAAAGGATAGCTCGGAGGGGTCTAGCCCAATACCTGCCAGCGATGCAGAAGACGATGAGGAATAGGAGGAGGAGGAGAACGATGAAGAATCTAGCCGCTCAAGTTTTTCTAAAGCATCCCTCGTTCGCAGGAGAAGCCTCCGCGCATTCTGATAGAGTTCCGACAACGTTCCCCCGCCGGTAGCGGCCTCCATGTAGATCGGCGTCGACGGTGAGATCGAGATCGAGATCGAGATTGAGTACAAGGGAGAGAGAAAGGAAGTTAATTTCTTGTTCTGAATTAAAATGGGGATTTACATGCTACCACTCAAGTATTACATATTTATATATAAATACACCATCTTATTCTTCAATATCATATTTAAAATATTATAATCATTCCTCATTTTAAAAATAAAATATAACTTTACAAGCATAATAAAATATTAAATAAATAAATATCTAATATTAAATCTTAGATATATAAATATATAAAGATTATGTGATATATATAAATTTTCTTAAAAATTATGTATAAATTTCATTTAAAGTCAATTTATTTATTTTTAATTTGGAAGTCAAAGAAGCTTGTATTTGAGCAATTTAATTTTATGTATAATATCATATAATAAGAGAATGCAAGAAACTTTAACCTATTACTAGAAAGATTAGGCTAAACTTTCAAATAAGAAACCTTTAGTTCAAGTTCTTGCATAGCATAATATGTGGTTTGAGTGAGTTTATAATTAAGATAACATTTCGGATAGTGGTGTGGTGCAGTGCATTTTCACTTCGCAATTATTATTTGGGAAACTATGTTGTGAATAATCTATAGTAGAAAAATATATATATTTTTTAACATAATTTGGTAATAAGTAGTGGTTGGAGAAAGTTTAGGTTTGACTTTTTAAAAAAAAAAAAAAATTATAATATCTAGCATAGTTTCTTAAATAACATCTTCTTTTATAACAGTTATATCATTGTATTTTCATATTCTTTGCAGCTACTACAGATCCTAAATTTGTTCAAATGTCCAAAAAAAAATATATGTTCATTATTAAATTTAAATAAAATACTTTATTTTACCATGAACTACTTAAAGTATGATGCAAACAACATTAATTTTAATAAAATTTAAATAAACTTTGAATTTCATTCAAATGTGGTTCAAATACATTTATTGTGATATATACAATAGAGTGTGATCTACAAATCTTAATATGATTGATATTCTTTGCAACACAATGAATATAAGTAGAGCTACAAATGAACTGAGTTGAAGGTTATTGGAGCTCAAGTTTGTTTATCAAGAGCATGTTCAAGTTCAAATTGACCTTAATGATTTTATAATAGTGTTCAAGTTTGGTTCATTTAAATTCATATTTATTTCAAGCTTACTTTAAGTTCAAAAATTGCTTAGTTCATTTTATGATTAATGAGTTTAAAATGATTTAAAAATATAAATGAGGCTCATCAAACTGAGCATTTTAAGCCTTAATGAATCAATCTTTTTGAGTTTAACAAACTAAAATTTTAATTTAATAAGCTTTAAATCTTATTATATAATAGGTTGAGCTCATTGATCTTACTGAGCCATTTTTTTAAAGTATGATTTTGGGAAATTTCGTACAAAGTTATATAGATTCCTAGTTGAAAATTTCAAAAACATCCAAATGATTTTATATTAAATGCTCAAATAAATGATGAAATTCAAACTTTAAAAGAAAAAATCAAATTTCTTAAAGAGTCTAAGTTGAGCTTTATAACAAGTCTTAATCATGCTTTTTTAATAAGCTTGTTCATAAAGTTAAATAATATTATTTATGATTATAAATTAATTGAGTGGCATGCTTTTGAAAGTTACTTATTTAATAATTGAATATTCTAAAAGTATTCAAAGTTAATCAAGTGATCATAAATGAACTATTATCGAGCTGAGCCATAAGAAGCTCATCAAACATTCCATATATTTGTCGCTCTACTTGCAATCTGCATTGTGTGCCTTTAATAAATTGATGGATGAAGCATTGATGATATTATTATGTTTATTACATATAAACATTAACTTTTAATTATGCCTATTGGCTCTCTTAAGATATTTAGAAAATACATTTATAAGTCATTATTTCTAGAGTTATTTAATGTAAATGCCACAAAGAAAATTTAAATATTAATAGCATTTGACAATGCCATATTTAACAATTCACATTTGATATGAATATTTTGATTAAATTCTGACCTTTTCTTCATCATATATTCAATGAGTCAAGGCGAGATTATTGGTGTTCTTTCAATCCAACATCTAAAATATAAGTGTGTTCTGATTTATAACTCTTAATCATAAGCATATTTAAATCTATTAATTCGGTAGCTTGCAAATTCCATGGATAATTCTTTGAAATGCAATAAATATACACATATTTTTGTCTAATTTCTTCACATTAGATTAATTTTTTCATCATATTTAGGTTTTAACTAGATGTATCTCTCTTTTTAACTCATTTTGCTCTCAAAATATTATTGAACTTTTAAATTAACTAAGAACAAATTTGAGGTATTATATCAATAGCCATGCATTGAATTGGAGAAACTTTAAAGCACAAACCTTCATAAGATAGAGTTATTTGTGTGTTCTTCATATCTAAAAATATTGCTTTCAACTCCAAGGTATATAAATAATTAGAAGATTCAACCCATTTGCTAATTTCAAATAGATCATACAGAGGCATTGTAATCTATTATGGATGCTTAAGTATTAAAACATCCAAGGAGCCCCCATTATTTGTAACCTTTATGTCCAAAATATCACCAACTTTTGCACATGATATGTACACTGTATTACACATATTGATTAAAGATGATAGATTTGCCGATCTTACATTTTCTTTAGAAATATAAAAATTTTAAATCTTTATCACAGTAATAGTTAAGCATATGAGAAGCCATTGTTGAATATATACGGATATCTAATTTAACAAATAAGTGGTACATAATTTCTAGTTTTAGACTAAATTATTTATTATCAATTATTTGAACTTATAAATAAGATCTATGAGATCTTTAAAAGAAATGTTTTGTGGGCTCCGAAAATTTGTCACCGATCTCTCGATAATTTGAATTGAATAGAGTGTGATTTATGAATGTCGATGTAATTTTCAGAAGGCAGATGGAATAGTAGATAAGACACTACCCAAAGATTTCTCCCTCATTTAGTGAGAACTTTAGATCTAGTTCCAGGTTTCCTATAGGCGCAAGCCCCTATAGTTAATTACCCCTCTCAATAAGTGAAAGAGAATTTTTCGATTAAGGCTAGTCGTTAGCTCGCTAAATGCATAACGTATAGTAGTAGTATATAGAGTTTTAGAATTTAAGATTTATGAAATTTATCATTTCAGCTTAAACTGGATGGTTGAGGGAATGATGGCGTGCCCAATTTAAATCTCATAGTTCGTCATCGGACCGGTCCACTCTACTTAGTCGAGGAGGTAATTGACCAGAATGATCCTCATCAGCGACACATGAGTTACGTCATCCAAGAAATTCTTGTAGATCTGTGGTGGTGTTTGTCTAAGGAGATAATCATAAGTCTACCTTAGCTGACAAGGGTTGTTTGCCCTATCAAGTATACCCTATGATTCACAACTCAAAGGCGAGCATTGGGGAGCATCTGAACCCCGCGGTCATGATCGTGATATAATGTAGCGATTGACCAAAACCCAATCAGAGGACTTTGGTAACTACTTCATCGTGACTTGTGGCCAACGATCAAAGGGCCAGACGTCCTTCTGACAAGATTGATTGAGAGTGAACATAGTAGAATAGTTGATTTGACATTGGCTTCTTTATGAGCTAGAGTTTTCTTAATTTGTCACCCCCGACAACTAGTTGTAGAAGGTGAATAGATTGAGTTTATGTTAAGCTTTTAATGATAAAATTTCATTTAAGCAATTTTTTAGATTGATATTTGATTTGAATTGATTTGATTTAAAAATTAATTAATTCAAATATATTTAGAAACTTTAGATCCATTAACTCACTTGTGCTAATAGAGGATTAGATCTATTATCACTTGACAGAATCAGTTTCTCAGATAGTTTACTGAGTTGAAATTTTTACAATAGATTTTTAGGTTTTGTTAACCTCGACCCAGTCCTAAGACTAAATTGAGAAACAACCCGCGCAATATCCTCAGACACTTGAATTTAAGCATTCAACATAACATCGGGCCCATGCGGGTATATTTGAGAATGCCTTAACTAACGCCTTGCTTCAAAGTGTGTTGTGAATTAGGTGGCATAGAATGCATTGTAAATTGATCTAATATCTTATTAGAATTTTCAAATTAATATTTAATTAATTCTAATTTAGCCTACGCATCCTTTTTAGACATTAAAATTTGCTTGAAATCTATGTCCAAGCACATACATGTATTTATAACAGCTAATTTCAAATTAATAATTTCATTGATTTTGAAAATCATAATTTAGAATGAAGTTCCTTAATTTTATATTGAAGGAAAGCTCATTCATTCGTGGTATTTAGTTTAATGTCGCTTACGCACCTTGTACAAAATTACGATTGATTGGCATAAAGGCGTTGTAAATTGATCTAGTATCTTATTAGATTTTTAGATTAATATTTAATTAATTCCCATTTAACTACAACCTTTTGAATATTAAAATTTACACTTTAAATCTCTATGTCCAAGCATATGCCGGTGTTTATAGCTTAGCTAATTTTACCTAATTAGTGATTTCATTGAATTTGAAAATCATAATTTAGAATTAAGTTCCTTAATTTTTGATTGAAGTAGCTCATAATTTTGTAGATTTATCTTATATGTACAAGAATTATAGATCCGGTGGCGATAAAGATATTTTGATTTAGATTGTAGTTTAAAACATTACTTGCACTTGGTTTACTTGTTGAGTTTTTGCAATTCTCCCAACTTGATTATGTTCAATTTAAATCACTTTTGATATGTTTTGCCAATTTTAGTATTTATTGTTTTAGCCCTACTCGTGCTTATTAGCTAGCATAATAATCATCTTCATATTCATATAAGAGTTATTAATCCCAATTTAGATTCATCCTTAACTCTACACTAAGCTCTATATTTATTTGAAAATTAGACTTTATGCTTATTTTAAGTCCCTTGTGATGTATTAAAGGAATTCAAATTTATTTCAAATTTAATAGGTTTACTTGAGTTTGATCCCTATTTTCTTATTTGAAATAAGATTTTCAATTTTATTTGTACTCAAGTCTTTTTTAAATTCATTTTAAGTTTATTTATATTTAATTTCCCATTCATTTCTTTAAGCCTTTATATTTTATATTTAACTTAATGTTAAATCATTTTTTTATTTACTCCCAAAAATTTGATAAAATTTCGGCAGCACTTCAATAATGTTTTGGCATTATCCTCGTATAGGGGGTTACATCGGACTATTTTGGCCTATCCGTCATGCCCTGATGAAAGTGGTGGTTGGTATTTTGAAACACCTCAGCTGAATTTCAATCCCGTTACGCCATGATAAGCATAACGAGGCCTTCAATTATATGCATAAAAGCAATATATATGCAAATAGTCTAAATTTTAGCGGCATTTCGGCATAGGGGGTGCACATCGGCAGTTTGGCTTACTTGTCTTCTGATGAAGCGTAGAAGCGGTGTCTTGGGACACCATGTAGATGAATTCATCTGTGAGGTCTTCAAACTGCATGAAAGAAGCATATATATATATACATCCATTTCTTTACACATCCACAATTAATAACATCGATAATTTTGCATCTAAACTAAACCCAGAGGAAGGGAAGGTGAGTATACTATTCAATATCAGGATTTGTTTGATGTCATCAAATTCGTTCTTTGTAATCTCAATAATATATTCAATGTATGATTTTCTGGAAGGAAGTTTGGAAGTCCAAATCTTTTTGTAGCTCTCAAGATCCCCACATATTAAGTTCATTGCATTTTCCCCAAATAAAACATTGTTCTCTTTTGAATTCACTGATGAGCATATAACTTTACCAGCATTGCTTACATCCACCTTCATTGAAATTGACCTTTCACCACATTCATGCTGCTTTCTCAAAGAGTTCAGCGTTAAAGAAAGCAGAATCTTTTCTAGCACTTCTTCATATTTCTTCTAGACTTCTCCATTGACAACCAAATCACCATCAATGGGAACTACTTTACATACAGTTTCACCAGCTCTAAAAGTTTCTCCATTTGTACCTTTTTCAAGCTTTATTATACTGCTAGCATCACAATAATTCAAGAAGACATCAGACAATTTTATAGGGCATGATTGCTTGCACAAAAGTAGATAGTGATTCCCCATCAATATAACCAACAGCAAGTATTGAGAATGATTTAGACACCCAACAAATGGAGCAAATCTCTTTCTCCTCTTGTTCATCAACTGCATCTCCAGGTAGGTCATTGGATCAGAGGAAGGCTCACTCTGTTTTAACCTTAAAAATCCCGAACTTCTCACAGAAATGGCACAGTTTTCACAGATGTCCCAAAGTATAATCAACCCGTTCTCATATGCAATCAATACCCTAGTGCCAGAGGTACCAGGCTTGTGGCAAAATATCCGTTTATCTAGGATTGAAACACCAACTGATTTTGAATTTCATTCTCATTTGAAATGCCGATAATAAACCCTTTATTGTCGAGGAACTCTAGAAACTTGTAGGGCAACTTCTTTGGTGATATAAGTAGACCCTCAATATTATCACCTCCAATTATCTTTATTCTACCATCCAATGTTCCAATTTCCAGCAATCACCACATCAAAAGCAAGTTGATTATACGGAAACCATAATGCATAGCAACTTGATAATCTTGACTGCTTGATGTCATATATCCATGTTGCAAATTCTGCTGCCTTCTCCAGCTTGACGAACATCAAGTCTACTTCTCTTCCCCTCGATTTATATGAAAGTTCCCTTCAGCCTTCAGTAGCAGGAATGAGAGAAAAAAGGACTGAGTGGTTCGTTTCCTTCAAAACCGCCAGTCTTTAATTCTGGAGGAAAATAAGAGAGTGCAGTTTTACAATAGCGAAGATGGTATAGTGGAGGGCTGGAGCTCATCAGTCCCTTCACGATTTTCTTTATTGCCTTACTCTGTTGCCTCCACCAACGCTGGAAAAAATGCCTGCTCAACATAGATGAACTTCTTGTTCTTATCCTCCAGATGGGTGAAAACAACTGAGTTCAAAATGTCCCTCATGCATGCCCCCTGAATGGAGTTATTTGATCCAACGTAATACTGGTCTACAGTCTTCAGCCAGCCCACGTCATCGTGAGTGTGGGGAACAAGGTGTGCATTGAGCTTTCTGGTGACAATCCCAGCGGTTGAAGGCATTGGAGCTGAGAGAAAGAACGAATAATAATCAAAGGAGGGAACGATTTTTCCTTGCGGTTGGGAGTTGCGGAAATGAAGGTTAGAGGGAACGGTTGCTTACGTTTCCTTAACCAAATGAACAAGAGGGAATGGTTGAGAGCAAGAAGCTTCAAATCTACGTGCGAGGAGCCATAGGCGGGATCGGTTGAGCGAGGAAATAAAAATAAAATTCCCCCGTTTTTATTTTGCCGATTTAAATTTTATTTGATTAAGTCACAAAAGAACTTAATTTAAAAAAATGTGTATATCTGTTGAACTCTACTTTGCATAATATGAATATCATTTCTAAGCAAATTCAACATTTTGGATGCAATGACATGATCCATTTCGCAATTGGAGGCCATTTAGTTAGAGTCAGTGTCAAATTAGATCCATTTTAGCTCAAAAATGCACATTATTGTTTTCGATCGGTCGATTTTCACGTAGACTTGTTTGAATTGAGCGCGAACAATTTTACTTGATAGATTTTGACATTTTGAAACTAACGACGCAATCAATTTTCATGAACGGAGATCATTTGGTTTTGCATCGGTGCCTCTTGATCTGATATATATGAGCGTTGGCGGCTTCGATTCGGTTGATCATCAGTTGTGCAATATTTATATTATAACATTTTGATGTTACGAGCAGCGATGGCAAGTTCATTCATCGATGGAGGTCATTTGGTGATTTTGGTGATGTCCAATACTCGATTTCATCTTTGTCACTTCCAATCATTCGACATTTGCAAGACTCGTCCGAATTGGGTATGGACTATCTCATTTGATAGTTTTCAATATTTTGAAGATAACGGCGTGATCAATTTCATGAACGAAGGTCGTTTGGACATCGTCATAACTTTTTGACTCTAATATGCGTGTTGACACATTGATAGCTCGATCATTGATCGATTGCTCTTTAGATTATGCAATATTTATATTTTGACCAATTTTGATGTTCTGAACTCGATGACAAAGTCCGTTCATCGATCGGAGGTCATTTTGAATATTTTCGGTGACATCCAGTGCATTTTGAGCCTCGATTTGCGCACTGTCACTTTTGAAGTTCGTTGAATTCGATTTATATCTGCTTACATGGAAATTCACAAATGCCCCAATTGGTTGACCCTTTGGACTATACGAACTTGGATCATTTGACTTTGATTCTGATAATACGAGCTTTGATAGAATTTATCATTAGTTTGATGTCTTATTTATGACATGCTAAATGTGAGCTTGGCGGTTGTCGAGAATTGACTTGTCGAATAGATAAGAGTTTTACACCATATACTCTCTACTTGATGGATTCTTGAGTTCTCTTTCTTTATGTCCTTGATTTAAGTTTCCTCCAATCCCAACTAGTGCTTGATTGGGTTTGTTGGAAATAGGTTTATTTGTTTTGATGAAGGACTCCGGAATTGGTTTATCCGCTTGGTCTTTGAAATTCCTTTTGTCCTTTTAAGCGAACTTGATGAAAAAGACTTGATTTGTCCATATTTGACACTGAGGAAGTGTATATACGTATGAATCTTGTGCTTGCTACTTTGTGGATTCATTAAAGATGCATAGATGACCTAACCTTAGCATATAGGTTAATGTTGAGTTATAAGTCTAGCAATGTGTGCTTTAACAAACTGGATAACTATGAAATTTTTTTAGTTTGGCCATCGGCTTTGCGTGAACTATGGAATTGCTTCCTCAGTCTTGTGCTTTCTACTTTGACAGACTTGATGAGGATATTGGCTTTGATCTGCGCTTTGAGCTTGATCAGATCATTTAAGAATAAATTAAAATATCACCCTGCGGGCAATATAGAAATTGATTTGAGGCAGCCCTGAATTGAGAGTTTCCTCAGATTGTCTTGATCTATCGATCAAGTAGAAAGATCTCTTGGATCCTGATTGCTTGTAATCACTAAACTAGATATGGTTTGGGATTGAACAGTTATCATCTTTGGATTAATGAGCAGGGGCTCTTTCACTGCAGCATTTTCTTACGGCTTGTTGAGTGAGGAGAGCTTGAGCAACTCGACAATATTTGGGCTTGTTGAGTTCGACCTTAATAACCTACTTGAGTCTTCGACTTAAGTTGTAGTGTGCTGATGTTTTGTCATCAGACTGACGAATGTGGGCTCTTTCACTGCGGTCTTTTCTTGCGGTTGGTTGAGTGAGGAGAGCGTCAACAACTCGATCATTTGTGTGCTTGTTGAGTCCTGACCTTTAAAACCCATCCGTGTCTGGATTTCAAGATGTAGATGTTGATGTTTTTCAACTCGTTGATTGAAGATTCAAAATTGGGAGTTCTTGACTTGATCTTAAGAATTTGGAAAATCTAAGAGATAATTTTTTGACATTTAATCTTTGTCTTTTGCATAACAATAGATTCTTTTGTTCCTATAAGAACCTATAACAAGTAATAATTATGAGTATATTGATTTGACGGCTTCGATGTCAACCTCATCGAGATATATTCGAGGATCTCGTCTTATATCTTATCGTCAACTCAAATAAATTTGACATAAACTAAAAAATATCCCCTGTCTTGTAGGAGGAATTTTAAAGCACATTTAGAAGAACTTTCAAGATGAAAATACACAAATACATCAATATTTGGATTGATATGCTCTTAAGAGGGTTTTAACATACAACATTAATTTCATCTATATATAGAAATCTAAAATGTGTGTAATAGGAGAATTTTCACGAAAAAACTTTTTCATCTTGAGTGAGTATATTTATTTAGGGATCTCGGCATGAAGCACGATGTCGACCTAAATAGATATACTAAAAAATATCCCTATCTTCTACATTTATTATACCTCGAGAATGTGATGGTCATGTATAGTACTTTTCAAGTATGAACTATTAATTGGCATTGATCTTTCACCCTTTAAGTTTGAGTTGGTATACCCCTCCTTGGTACACTTTTTGTTAATGGGACCCTCAATTAGGCTCAAATCTACCACATCTTGTGGTGAGGATTAATTAGTCTTCTCAACACTAGGCCCATTTCTCCTTCTTAAAAGTTCAAAGATGCCTTTGTATGGTCGAATGTTTTGGACATCCTCGCTTGGTGGACTTCTAAATTTCATTGAACTTAGAGCTTTAACTTTGTCAAGCTCATGCTCTTCCATCAGTAATCTTATTTTGAGTGAGATTGTGTTGAATGACCTCATAGTGAAAGTAATTCAATTTCAGGGCAAGACCTTGACTCAAATACTTTAGCATAAGGAGTGGATTTTGTAAGAGTACTGATCAATATGTCATCTTGTTGTCTGTAAGAATTTTACTTGAGATTTTGGCCTCCAAATTTGCTCACATATTTACCTTTGTGGACTCTTGGACCTATGGTGTCATGCTCTCAGGAGACTTGAATTAGTAGACATCTTGTGGGGTTATAGGAGGTATCCTTAAAGGAGCAACTCTAGCCTCCTTGATAATATGACTTTGATATTTTTTTTCATCAGTCATTTCTCCTTAGTAACTTTGATGACCCGATGCACTCTTGCATATACAATTTCAAGTTTTCTTACTGGATAAGCTAGAACCTGATGTTATCAGGTCTAAAATGACTGTTTAATTTGACCGGTAGAAATTTATTTACTTTTCTCATCTTAAAGTCCAAACTGTTATGGGTTGGAACACTTGCTTCTGGTTCCATAGCTGGTTGTACAACTTTTTGCTTGAACAATGGTTGTTAAGTGCACATTTTAGCATTTCTTTTTCTCCGTTGTCTCTGGGTTGGCTTGCTTCTAAATAAAGAAGCTTTTGTGCTGCTACTTCTTCTCGAGGCTTTGGTCTCCATATTTATTTTCTTTTCTGGGACCTTTCGAGGATCCACGATATATGGTTCTGTCACTCCAATGTTCAGGAATTTCTTAGGATGATCTTGAGTTCTTACTACCAATGATGGTAGTTTCTATAGTGGAGCATTCTTGGCTTCTCTGATAATTGGCTTTTGATACCTCTTCTTCATAAGATCTTTTTTTCTTGACAACCGGGACTTTAACTCGACCAAATAAAATTTTAGGTTATTTCTTCGCAGGTTTGAGATGGCTGTTGAGCCCGAAGAGTTTAACATCATTAGTAGAGCTATTCCTTTTTACCAACTTGAGATTTTCAAACTTGTTGTGAGTGAGAACACTAAACCACGGTATCAAGTCAGTGCATGGCTAGTGACAGGCGACAACTCGCTCAAAATTTAGCATTTTTTTATCTTACCCAATTTTCCTCGAGAAGTCTTACATTATGCCTTCCTAGTGCAAAAGGTTCAATGGCGAGTGGTGCATTCACATGCATGATTGAAACTTTTGTGTGATAGTTTTTTCATGGCGGAACCTTAGAGCATCTTTTGAATACAAAGGCTCTCTTTGGAGGAACCTCAGTAGCAGTAGTAGCCATTTCAATTGTCCTCTTTTCCTACACAGGTTGGTGTGTACAATATGCAGACGCTTGAAGTATAAGATTATTTGCAGTAGTAATAGCTGGAAAGTTTGCACTACCAAATTGGATGGTAGCTTCAATATCTCCAGTATTGATTACAACATTAGTCATATGGATATTAGCTCTGTGACTTGGCTGCATGATGAATGATATGTTACGAAGATTCATCGATAGAGAACAAGTAGATTAATCATAATGAGATGACTAATTTAACTTTAATTTTAATGATAATTGATTTTCAATTTTAATTTTTATCATGCTCCACTATTACTATAGCTCAAATTTGACTAACCAAAGATTAAAAGAGAATCCTTTCCCCAGCGAATTGGCCAGAAATCTGTGGGCTCCAAAAATTCGCTACCAGATCTGCAATTCTTTGTACAAGCAGATAGAAGACGATACTAAATCAAAATCTAAAAAAAACACAGGGCTTCCTTCAATAAAAAATTAAGGAATTTATTCTAATTACGATTTTCAAAATTAATGATTTCACTTAGATAAAATTAGCTAAATAAACACGCATGTGCTCGGACATAGAGATTTCAAGTACAAATTTTAATGTCTGAAAAGGTCGCGCAGGCTAAGTTGGAATTAAATGAAAATTTGAAATCAATTTCATAATTAAGAAATAAACACTATATAAAGTCTTAAATACACGACATTATCGAGTGCTTAAATTCAAGTGTTTGAGGATCTTTGAGGGTTGCTTCTAGTCTTGGGGTAGATTGGGTCAACAAAACCTAAAACTTATAATAAGAGTTTCAAATCTGAAATATAGAAATTAAGTGAGTAGATCTAATCCTCTATTAGCATCAAAACAGAGTTGACAAGATCTAAAGCTCTTAAATATATTCAAATTAATCAATTTTTTAAATCAAATTAACTCAAATTAAGTAGTAATATGAAACTGCTTAAATGAAACTTTATCATTAAAAACTTAAATCAAACTCAATCCATCCACCTTCTGCAATTATTTGTCAAGGGTGATAAATTAAGAAAACTCGGCTCAAAGGAGCTAATGTCAAATCAGTGTTCTACATGTTCACTCTCAATCAATCTCTTGTCGGTGGAAGTGGCCCATGTCCTCGGCGTGCTTGATGGGCTCCATAGATGAAAGTTCAAGAGTCCTCGACGGGTGGTTTGACAATCAGCTCCATTATATTACGATCCGGCCAAGTCCCGGTTGGCTTTGCCCTTTGAGTTGTGAATAGGGTATTCTTTATAGCAAATAACCCTCTCTAAGGTAGACTTAAAAGGCTGTCTCTTTAAATAAACACCACCCTAGATTTATAAGAATTTCTTGGATGACGTAACCCATATTTTGTTGATGAGGATCCTTCTGTCAGGTTGGGTTGACTACCTCCTCTGACTAAGTAGATTAAGGATCATGGCGGAGGGATAAACCATGGGATCTAGATCGGCCACGTCATCATTCCCCCAACCGTCCAGTTTAAGTTGAAATGATGCATTTCATAATCTAAATTCTGAAACTCCATATGCTGCTACTATATGCTACACATTAAGCGATATAACGACTAGCCTTAATCAAATGTTCTCTCTCACTTATTGGGAGGGATAATTAACTATAGGGGATTAAGCCTATAGATAACCTGGAACCAGATCTAAAGTCTTCACAAATGAGGATGAAATCTCTAGGTAGTGTCTTATCTATTCCATCCTTAAAATTACAGATGCTTTAAATCATACTCTCTTCAATTCATATAGTTGAGAGATCGGTGGTAAATTTTTGGAGCTCATAGATTTCTGGTGACTTCGTTGGGGAAAGGATTCTCTTTCTATCTTTGGTTAGTCAAATTTGAGCTATAGTAGCAGTGAAACATGATAAAAATTAAAATTGAAAATCAATTATCATTGAAATTAAAGTTAAATTAGTCATCTCATTATGATGAATCTGTTTATTCTCTATATCGATGAATCTTCAGAACATATCATTCATCATGCAGCCGGAGCAGCCAATAATTCATTAATCATCATCGGAGATCTTGAAGCTACCATCTAATTTGGTAGTGCAAACTTCCATTATTCTACGTAAATAATCATCTACTTGAAGTGTCTACATATTGTACACACCTATCAGGAAGGAGGACAATTGAAATGACAATTACTATTGAGGTTCCTCGAAGAGAGCATTTGTATTCAAAGATTGGGTCGTTCTAAGGTGCCAGTCATGAAAAGAACCTTCACTGGCAGAAAGTTTCAATCATTCTTGTGAATCACGACCACTCGCCGGTGAACCTTTCACACTAGGAAGGCATAATGCTGAAGCCTCTTCTTCTTGAGGAAAATTGAGTAGAAGACAAAAAAAATGCTAAACTGCGAGCTCAGTAGTTGCTGCCTGAGTCACTAGCCATGCGACCAGACTTGATACCAGAAGAGAGTATTCCCACTTACAATAAGTTTGAAAATCTCAAGTTGGTGAAAAGGAATAGCTCTACTGGTGATGTTAAATAGTCTTTCTGGGCTCAACAACAGCCAGCTCAAACTTTGCAGAAGAACCCACCTAAAAATTTATCTACTCGAGTGCATAAAGTCCTGAAGGTTGTCAAGAAAAAAAGATCTTATGAAGAAGAGGTATCAAAGGCTAATTATTAGAGAAGCCAAGAATGCTCCACTACATAAACTACCATCATTGGTAGTAAGAACTCAAGATCATCCTAAGCAATTTCTACACGGTGAACATTGGGGCGTGACACTTGAACCACATATTAATCCATCTAGAAGGTCCAGATAGAAAAAAAAATAAATATGGAGGGCGAAGCCTCAAGAAATAGCGACAAAAGCTTTTTTTTATCAAGCTAACCTAGAGACAACGAAGAAGAAAAGAAAGCTAAAATGCACACTTAACAACTATTGTTCAAGCAGAAAGTTGTACAACCAGCAATGGAACTAGAAGAAAGTGTTCTAACTCATAACAGGTTTGATAGCCTAAGATGAGTAAAGAGAAACAACTCTCGGTCAAATCAAATAGTCATTCGGACATGATACATCGTTCTAGCTTATCATGAGAAAACTTGAAACTATATGCAAAAGTGCATCGGGTCCTCAAAGTTGCTAAAGAAATGATTGATGAAAAGAAAATATCAAAGTCTTGTTATTAAGGAGGCTAGAGTTGCTCCTTTAAGGAGATCTCCTATAACCCGACAAGATGTCTACTAATTTAAGTCTCAGCGGTGAGCATCGAGGTGACACTTGGACCATAGGTTCAAGAATTCACCATCGAAAGGTCTAAAAAATAGGTGAGCAAATTTGGAGGTCAAAATCTTGAAGTAAAATTTCCATAGAAAGACAACAACATGACATCTAGTATACTCCCATAAAATCCACTCTTATGCTAAAGTATTTGAAGGCAGTAGTCTTGCCACTTGAAATTGAATTACTTTCGGTATTCAATCTCACTCAAGATGAGAATGTCTACGGATGGAAGAGCATGACGCATTTGACAAAGTCTAAGTTCAATGAAATTTATAAGTCTACAAGCGATGATGTCCAAAACATTCGACCATAGGTCGTCCTTGAACATTTTAAGAAGGAGAAATGGTTCTAGTATTGAGAAGACTAATTAATCCTCACCACAAGATAGACGATAAATTTGAGCATAATTGGGAGGGTCCTTTTGTCATTAAAAAAAGTGTACTAAGAGGGGCATACAAACTCACTAACTTAACGGTGAAAGACCAATGCCTAATTAATAATGATACTTGAAAAAGTACTATGCATGGCGACCACATTCTCAGTACAATAGAAATCCCTTATAGAAATCAGGGCTTCAAAATTCACCACCGACCTCTCGACAATATGAATTGAAGAGAGTATAATTTAAAGCGTCGATGTAACTTTCAGAAGACAGATGGAATAGATAAGACACTACCCAGAGATTTCATCCTCATTTGCGAGGACTTTAGATATAGTTCCAAGTTTTCTATATGCGCAAGCCCCTATAGTTAATTACCCCCTCCCAATAAGTGAGAGAGAACTTTCGATTAAGGCTAGTCATTAGATGGCTTAATGCTTAGCGTATAGTAGCAGCATATGGAGTTTCCAAATTTAGATTATGAAATTCATCATTTCAGCTTAAACCGGATGGTTGGGGGAATGATAGCGTGCCCGATCTAGATCTCATGGTTCCATTATTCCGGGCTATCGTGGTCCTTAGTTTACTTAGTCAGAGGAAGTAGTTGACCCAACCTGACAGAAGGATCCTCATCAGTAATACATGGGTTACGTCATCCAAGAAATTCTTATAGACATGGGGTGGTGTTTGTCTGAGAATATAGTCTTAAGTCTCATTTGATGATTTCTATCAAGTATACCTATGATTCACAACACAAAGGGTAGAGCCATTGAACATACAGCTGATCGTGATCGTAATATAATGGAGCGATTGGCCAAACCACGATTAGAGGACTACGGTTGTAAGCGCTTCATATGTGGAAGCCACATATCAAGGACACGAGCCATGTCCTTGCGAGATTGATTGAGAGTGAACATGCAGAACACTTGATTTGACATTGACTCCTTTGCGAGCTAGAGTTTTCTTAATTTGTCACCCCTGATAAATAATTGCGGAAGGTGGATGGATTGAGTTTGATTTAAGTTTTTAATGATAAAGTTTTATTTAAGCAGTTTCATATTGTTACTTAATTTGAGTTAATTTGATTTAAAAATTTGATTAATTTGAATATGTTTAAGAGCTTTAGATCCTGTCAACTCTGTTTAGATGCTAATAGAGGATTAGATCTGCTGTCACCTGACAGAATCAGTTTCTCAGATATTTCACTGATTTGAAACTCTTATTATAGATTTTTAGGTTTTGTTGATCCGGACCCAGCCCTAAGATTACACCGGGAAGCAACCACACAACATCCTCAGATACTTAAATTTAAGCACTCAACGTAGTGTCGGGGTTATCTTGGTGTATTTAAGACTTTATAGTGTTTATTTCTTACTATGAGATTAATTTTTAGATTTTCATTTAATTCCAACTTAGCTGTGACTTTTCGAATATTAAAATTTGCACTTGAAATCTCTATGTCCGAGCATATGCAGGTGTTTATAGCTTAGTTAATTTTATCTAATTAGTGAAATCATTGATTTTAAAAATCATAATTAGAATAAAGTTCCTTAATTTTTGATTAAAGGAAGCCCTATGATTTTTGTAGATTTTGATTTAATATGCTTATGTCTTGTATAAAGAATTACATTAGATGGCGAAGAAGGTATTTTGATTTAGATTGTAGTTTAAAACATTACTTGCACTTACTTGTTGGGTTTTGTAATTCTCCAACTTGATTATGTTCAATATACATAACTTCGATAAGTTATCGATTTTAGTGTTTATCACTCTCTATTCATGTTTATTAGCTAGTAATCACCTTCATATTCATTATAAGAGTTATTAAACTCAATTTAGATTCATCATTAACTCCATATTAAATTTTATAGACTTTAGGTTTATTACAAGTTTGTTATGAGTTTAGTATTAGTCTCCCCAAATTCCAATTAAGGCTTGTTTAATTTTGAGGAATTTTCAAGAAAAGAGAACTTAATTTAGACTCGAGACAGAGGGGGAAGGATTTTAATTCGCACTTTGGGAAGGTTTTCAACTTGCTTAAATAGGTTTTGTAAATGCTTTTCCTCTCTTCTTTTTTTTTGTTTTACTTTTGTGTTTGTTGTATATCATTTTACTTTCCCTTTTTTTTCTTGTTTGATGATTTTAGTTTAAATTTAGCTGTAGGTTTCCTTACTTAGCGTTCTTAAGCCAGTTCATTTTATTCTCTCATTTTTTCTAAGTCAAAAGATTTGATGCAATTTTGGCAGCCTCCTGACGTCATCCCCACGTAGAGTGCATCGAGTGTTTTTTTTGCTGATGCCCCGTGGCGTAGCTGAGTGGTGTCTTATTGACTATAGTCGTTTCACACTGTTATGCCCTCATGGGATTAGGGGTCTTGAAGCTGAAAGAGAAATGCAGTCAATGTGTATTCATTTCATTTTTTAAGTCAAAATTAGACAAAATTTTGGATTTCATCAGGGAGCGACATCTAACGAATGTTGGTTTTGGTATACCCTCATGGCGTAGCGGCGGTGTCTTACAATGACCAATTTTCATCGCCCTCATGAGCCGCGACGAGTTCAAACTGCAAAAGCAGCATGTGTATATATCTACATTCACACATCCCATATGTTTTGACTCATTTTTCTACATATTATAATGATTAGCAAGGAGCGGGTTAGGCGTGCAGAGAAGAACCCTCATGAAGGTGTTCTTCCCGGGGCAGTTGAAGTGTAATCTGAGTGCGGCCGAAACCGAAGAAGAACGCCTGGCGATGTTACTTCTCGATTAGCGAGGTGAAAATTGGAGAGATAATGCAATGAGTCGAAGTGAAGACCCGCCTCATGGTGTTGCTTCTCATTCGTGGCGAAATGAAGGTATTGAGTGGAAAAAAAATGAAAGAAACCACTCATGATGGTGTTGCTCTTCGGTTGTAGAGCAAGATTGGAAGTATAATGAAGAGAGCTGAATCGAGAAGAACCTATCATGACTTCTTCAGTCAGATTTGAAAAAAAGGGGCATTTTCGATTTTGGAAGAAAAGAGGAAATGAAGTGGAGAAATCGTTTTGTGGAAACAAGAGAATTTTGGATTGAGAAATGAGAGGAAATGTAAGATGAAATTTCGGTTTTGATTTTGAAGGGGAAAAAAAGATGAAGAAGAAAAAGGAAGAAATCTGGAGGTTTGGAGAAAGGAAGAAGGAAGGAAAGAAAGGAGGGAAGAAAGGGAATAAGAAAAGAATGAATAGTCGATTTGGAGAAAGGAGAGCCTGATCAGTTTGGAGAAGGAGGGAGCAGTTGTGCGTCGACTTGCGCTTGAGAGATTTTTGATGATCCGAACGCGTGAAGAGGAACTCGCGTTGGTCTAAATAATGCTTTTATATATATATATATATATATATATATATATATATATATATATATATATATATATATATATATATATTAGCATATTTTTTTCGAGGCCGTTTAGTTAAATGTCGGCGTCAAATTGAGTCAATTTCAGCTCAAAGTGCGTGTCACCGCTTTCGACCACTTGATTTTTGTACAAACTCATCCAAATTAAGTGAGAATATTCTTACTTGATAGATTTTGATGTTTGAATAACGGCCTTAATCAGTTTGAATGGAGGTTGTTTGCGTCGGGCCTCATTTTGATATGTGCGGCGTGATGACTCAAGCGGATCGGTTGATCATGTCATGCAATATATTATGACCGGTTTGACATTTTGACGCGATGGCCAAGTCCATTCGTTCGATTGAGATCATTTGAGTTGATTTTGGTGGCGTCACGCGC
This sequence comes from Cymbidium sinense, assembly GCA_021442155.1. NCBI lineage: Eukaryota > Viridiplantae > Streptophyta > Magnoliopsida > Asparagales > Orchidaceae > Cymbidium > Cymbidium sinense. The sequence goes on from CM038216.1 coordinate 8,762,157, forward strand.
ATTTCATCCCAATTTTGCGCCTCATCATTCGACATTTGCGCGACTTCGTGATTGGTGAACGGTATCATTTGATAGTTTTCAATGTTTCAAAGCTAACAGCTCGATCAGTTTCACGAACGAAGGTCGTTTGGTCATCGTCACAACTTCTCGACTCCGATATACGTGTTGACATATTAGTAGCTCGAGGGCTTAATCGATTGATCGTTAGATTTTGTAATATTTATAATTTGATCAATTTCGACGTTCTAAATGCGATGGCGAAGTCCATTCACCGATCGGAGGTCGTTTGACTATTTTAGTGCATCTGAATTATTTAAGTCGGTATTTGCTCTTTCAAAGTCGAATTTTACTTGTGAACTTGACTTATAACACATATGTGGATGTCAACATGTTTATTCATACTTTCAATCTTTTATTCTATTGGGCATCATTTTTTAATCTCCTCTTCATAGTATAAGAAAATTTTATTCATCTTTTAAAAATAATTAGTCAAAAATTTATCTTAACTGCCAAAGGCTCCCAAAACTACCATGCTTCATATGTCCTTCACATCAATCTTAGATTGACTATTAGATTTTGTTTGAATTGAATGAATGCAAACGAAATTAAATAATGAATTAATTGTAGAGCATCAATATAATATTCAAATAGTTTGTCTTATTCATTATCTTATGTTTTTGAGTTAGATGATTGTTTGTTTCATATTTCGTCTTCTTCAATAGAAAGCTTCAGTTATAATTATTTTTTCGTGACTGTGTGGTTCATAAGATTTATAGTTTTAATGAGTCATAATATTTTCTTATTACGATCAAATAAATTTTAAGAGTTGATGACTCTCATACAGATTCCAATTGATTGAATGAGATCCTGATGTATGATGGTTGATGATAATCAAAATATTTTTTTTAGAGAGAGAGAGAGAGAGAGAGAGAGAGAGAGATGATCATTATGAAAAAATATTATTTAAAATTTAATTTATTTTTTCAGCATCATATGTTGGCAACCTAAATTAATTTTGTAAAAAAAAAAAAAACCTTTATTGCATCATTGTGAAATATTTCGTGTATTACTGCTCTTATTCTTCATCTGATTCTGTAGCTTTTGAAGGTTTAGTTTTAGGTTTTAGTGGAAGATTAGTTGGGCAGTCTGACGATTCAGTTGTTTTCTTTCTCTTTTCAGCCCACAAATGGCTGAGTAAAGCTAATATGAAGACTTTCAGATATTTTTTTAAGCTCTGTTTAAGGTTTCTTACATTAATAAATTGGTCTTTATTAATCGTATTACCTGTTGCATGCTAGAAAACTAGTCGCGGTAGAGTGAAAGTTTACGCCTTAGCCTTGTCGATTAGTTAAACACAGATAATTAAAGAGCGAGCAGGAGACACTTACGCGTGGAAAACCTCGAAAGAGGGAAAAAACCACGGGGACTAGCGATAAAAAAACTTCCATGTATCCTTTTGAGTACAAAGTCTTCAATTACAATTGCATGAGAGGAATAACAACGACGATCGGTTGTAATTTATTCTTGATGGTGGAGATCTTTGTAACTTCGGTGGGGATACATGGTAATTAGTGGCGGCGGTGGCGGTGGTGGTGGTTGATGGCGTAGGAGTCGATCTTGCTTGGGGCGATCTTGTTTGGAGGATCTTCAAGCTTCAAAGTCTCTTCCTCTTCACTTGCTTTTCCTCTTCTTTCGGACTCTTCCTTTTCTTCCTTTTCTTCCTTGCTTGGACTCTTCCTCTTCCTTGCTTGGACTCTTCCTTTTTGCTTGGACTCTTCTTCCTTGCTCTTTCTTTCTTTCTTGCTTGACTCTCTTCTTCTTCCATACTTGGACTCTTCCTCTTCTTCTTGCTCTTCTCTTATTTCTTTTGACTCTCTTCTTCTTTCTTCTTGGACTCTTCCTTTTCTTCCTTGCTCCTCCTCTTCTTTCTTGTTTCACTTCTCTTTCTTTACTTGGCCCCTCTCTTCTTCTTTGCTTTGACTCTTTCTTTATTCCTTGCTTTCCTCTTCTTTTATTTGACTCCTCTTCTTCTTCTTTGCTTCATTGAATGATTTATAAATGGGAGGAATTCTTAAATTCAAAGGTACCACTCACCGATGGACGGCAGATGATTCCTTGATCATTTGATGTATTTTGAGAATTTGGATGCCCAAATGAAGTGAATTATGAGATCTTAGGCTCATTAGATCCTTCGAGGCCTTCGATTTGACTATAAACATTCCATATTTGAGAGCTATTTTGGGGATTTAATTGATGTCCCAAAGATTAATGATATTTTAAGTCTTGATCGATCGGTTTTGACTAAATCATATATTTCAACATCAGATTTGTCTTTTTGTGGTATTTTGAGAGCCATATCATTACCTATACAACTTCTAAAACATAATATCTTTCGATTTTTTAATATCATCTATATATATATAGATTTGGACATTTTTTTTCTATATATTTTTATTTTTATAATTGTTGAAATGAAAATTATTTGAGTAACTATTGATGATGAGGACTTGTTATTGGGATGGTGGCTGCCTTAAGCATAATAATTAAGTTGTATTCTTTATTAAGATGACATGTGTTACTTCTGCTGTTCATTAAATTCTCTCTCTCTCTCTCTCTCTCTCTCTCTCTCTATATAGAGAGAGAGAGAGAGAGAGGTGTTTTTGGTGTGATAATGATGATTTTTATTTTTAATTCTCCTTGACTTTCTTATTATATTACATAAACTTATTTATTACAAATTTTTTGATTTAGAAAGTTGAAATTAAAGATAAAGATTGATTTCTTAAAGAATTGTTTTAAAAAATTATAATAAAGAGAAAATAAAATTTTTTTCATATATTTTATATCATTCATCTATTTTTAAATAATAAAAAATTAAAATAAATACGAAATTACTTTAAATTAATTTCTTGAGATATAAAATAGGTGAAAATAAATGCTATTATTTAGCTAAAAAGATATAAAATAAACTATATGTTTCAAACTTTTATATATATGAAAAAGCATTTTCATTGAAAAATAAGTAAAA